>JAVKPL010003692.1:0-20338 GCA_032173675.1 Gastrolobium villosum
GCAACATATTCCCGTAATCCGCATAGCTTTTTTCAGTAGCAAATGACACAATTCATTCAACAGTAGCGTTCAGAAAATAATTTTGTAGAATCTAAAATCGGAAACCAATGAGACAAAAATGATGTGTGGGCCAAGATGGGATTGACCCAATGAAGAAAGATTGGCCGTGAATCTTTGTGTCACATTTCAAATAATGTAATAAGGAATCTTGGCACGAAACTGAAGTGGGATACATTATGATTTTGCTTTCCATTATGTCCAAAAGGGTTGCTTACAAATTTGCCTCTTACCACCAACGTGTTTTGTTTTGATTAATCATGTTTGGCTACAGTCTAATATTTTAAACAACCCCATTTTCATTCATGGTTAAACCAAATGCTTTGCGGCCAAACCCAATTAGCTAGGATCATCTCAAAATTTAAAGGGAAAGTAGTCATAATCTTTTTGTTTGCAATAAAGTACCACAAAACTACTTTCTGGTTGGATATTATAAGAAAGATGATAATTACATTCGCTTGTAGTACCAAACAAAGGTTTGGAAGATTGTAGTAAAAAACAAAAAGGGTTTGTATGGCTTTTGTTATTTCAATTTTTAGGAAACTGACTCCAAATTTTCATGAAGTTATTTGTTATTGTCACCTTTTCAGTCATTTCATGTGATGATATATCATATGATATAATCTAGTCACAAGTATCTTAAGTAACTAATAAAATTAGAGGAGGGATATCCTTACTACCAAAATTTTCTACTACCAACTCACTACCTATCTAATCATCATTGGATCAATATTTTCTCTTTTTTCAAAAACTTTTTAGCATTCTCTCTTTGATTCAATGGTGATTAGATAGGTAGTAAGTTAATAGTAGAAAATTTTGATAATAAGAATATCCTCCCTCATAAAATTAACATATTTAAAAATTCATAACAACTATTAAAATTTCTTGAATTACGTAACACCTATAAGTCAACTAAATCTGTATAGACCCTAAACCATCTAGGCATTCGTGAAATAATTTATCATACGCTGATTTAATAACCTCATTTATCATTAATTTAAAAAAGAAAGTTTCTCATTTAACATGATATAAACTCATTCTTTCTACACTTAGATATTGAGTGATGAAATTCATTTCTATCTTTTCTCTCTCCTCTTTTCTATATATGTGAATATAGAAAAATAAATTTATCTCATGTTGAATAAGATAAACAATTCCCATTTAATAAAATGTGAGATGAGAATAATTTTTAGAAAATGATTATATTATCAAACAAAAAATTTACAAATTCTTATAAACTATATATTATGAATAATACATGCTAATATACAATGTACTATCCATAATACTGGCCTAATGTAATTTATAAATAAATTTTTTTGTCAATATAACTTTTTCTTAATTTTTATATATATACAGTCTTTTCTTATATATTTGTAAAAAAATTATTTTCAAAATTCAAACCTGAAAATCAGCTAAGTTTGAGTGGTGAAGTGGATCGATTCTGACTTATTTAATTGTATGAAAATTTATAAATGAAAAACTAATCACAGTGATCAAATCTGAGTATCAATCTAATGGCTGGAATATATACGTATTACTGCAGCATGATATATAAGTTTTCTCCATTAATACTTTTATATGAGCTCACAGGAAAAGGTTCTCATAATTTAAGTTAGAATACTCATGATTTATCACCAAACATGTGGATAAACTCTTAAGGATTGTTTCAGTTTAATGGTTTTAAGTTCGGATCCTAGACAATCTAGCTATGTTAAAACTTGGGGAAGAGTTTTATTGCCTATATGATTCTACTCGACTCGAATCAAACTAATCGAGCAATGGATTAACCGATAGATAATATCAAAAAAGAAAGAAAAAGAATACTCATGATTTTATTTTCGTCTCGGCATTCTTGAAGAATTTGTTTGGATGATGTTAGAGAAATATGGGATAGGTCATTTTACCTATCATTTTTCTTGCCTACCTTTGCCTATCACTTTCCAACACCGTTAGATAAGAATCTTAACTAACATTTATTTTTTCTATCTCTTTTTGAGATTTTGATCCATCGGTGTTGGAGGTGGTAGAGAAAGGTAGGCATAAAAAATGATAGGTAGAATAACATATCCCGAGAAATATAATATAAAAATTATTAATGGATATTCCCTTAACAATTTAAACTTTTAGGTGAGATTATTTTTTGGTGGTATCAAAGCTTCTATGGCCACAAAGTCACAAATTTGATCATCCTTATCGTCCCTTATTTTTTTTTTTTTTTTTTTGGTAAAAGGTCGTCCCTTATTTTCTAGTGAAATTAAATCTTTGCCATAGAAATTTTTTTCCCTATTCTTTTATTTTTATTTTTTTTAAATAAGAGTGCTTTTCATTCTAAGCGCGCGCGCGCACACACATATATAAATATGGAGAATGACCCGTTTACAATTTCTTTTTTTACAAATTTTTACAAATTACATTTTGTACTCCCGAATGTACATAATGTAGTAACCTAGTGTACTTACTGGAGAACATAGTATAGTTTGTAAATAAAAAGTTTGAAAATATAATCCTTATATATATATATATATATATATATATATATATATATATATATATAGGGAAGAGATCATTTGACTCCAGAAAATGTTTTCCCCACACACACATATATATATATATATATATATATATATATGTGATATCTTTTTGAATCAAGACTCCCAACTTCTAAAAAAAATACAAGCCCAAAAAAAAAAACGTAATACAATTCTTCCCAAATTCAATTTATCCTCGACCCAAAATAAGGACAAATGGAGGGGGTTGGGCCTTTGCCCTTTGCCCCAACATCTTCAATTTTTTTAAGTTATCTTTTTTTGATATGATAAAATAAAAATTAATTAGACTTTAAAGACATGATAACAAAAATAGGATATGATTATTTATTATATCATGTTGTTATTCATTGTTTGATGGGTTAGGATATGATAAGTGTAAGAATCTGCACCGCTAATTAAGGTAATTAGTAAGTTAATTATGATAATTAGGAAATAATTCCATAATTGACCCTAATAATTATTAATGGGCTTAGATAATTATATTGAGTGAGTAAAAATGCTGAAAGTCGCTTTTCGGAAGAAAAGCGCAGATACCGGTTCTGCTACTCGGTATAAATGCGTACCGGAAAAGTATCCCGGAAAATTATAACGAATGCATGATAATTACTAGAATATTATGTAGGACTTGTAAAACAAGTTTCAAGTCAAAATGACGTAATCTGATGCCAGAACTGATACTGGCTATGGAAAAGCGCGTACCGGAAAGGTGCTCCGAAAAATAAAATAAAAATATGAAAAATCTTAGAAAAATGCGTAGGTCTAGATTCCAAAGTTTGGGATCAATATCTTTTACTTTGCGATTAAGGCTAATACTGCGCGATTAGTGGCTTTGCCTATATATAGGCCCATTATGGGCACAAAACCCTAGGTTTTAATATTCCTACGTTGGGGGTTTTGTTGCTGCAGCTGCCACTTCTCTTCTCCTCCTTCTTCTTCTTCTTCTTCTTCTTCTCTTCTTCTTCCTTCTTCTTTCCTTTGCCAAGTGATCACCTTTCATGCTTGTTTAGACATTTGTGAAGGTGAGAGTTAATCTTGGGGATGCATTGTGGCCATCATTCTGAGTTTAGAAAGCTGTGTGTGTGTAGTTAGTGTGCATGAGTTTGAAGCTTTAGTAATGGCTACTTTGTGGTAGTCATTGTGAGCTTCAAAGTGCCTTCTTGTGGTGTAAGAACCCATCTTGAAGTGCCATTTTCGTGCTCCTACTTAGGCTGAGTGTGAGGAACCTTGGGAGAGCTCCAAGAGCACAACTTGCCTCTGTTTTGAACTTTGGTAAGTTACCTCACTATGATCATGAGTTTATGATGCTTAAAGTTGATGTCTTGGCCATGTTTAATGAGTAAACAAGAGGGTATAAGGTATATGAACCTAAAATGAACTAAAGATGCATGCTTTAACGTGTACATGTATTAAAAGTTGGACCTTTGGGATGGATATTCACGAAATGCAGAAACTGCATTCTGTCGTGAGATATCCGGATATTTGTCGAACAGATATCCGGATATCAGTATCCGGATATGGTATCCGGATATTGATATCCGGATATGGGGACTGGGTATCCGGATATGACATATCCGGATATGTCCAGTGTGATATCCGGATATGACATATCCGGATATGCCCCTTCTGATATCCGGATATCCTGGGTTCTGCGCAGACAGTAGCTTTACTGTATGAACAGTAAGCTATTAGGTGTGTGTGGACCCTAGTTTAAGGAAGTTGAACTTCTGTAATAAATGGACTAAGTCAGAATCAAATGATTAAGGGCTTATGGCTTTGTTGGAAGCCTTAAGACGTAAAACGTAAAGGAAAGACGTAGTCTTTAAGTGGTATGCATGTTGTGCATTAATATTGACTTGTTAATGGTCCATATCAGATTGTGATACTGCTGTTTGTGGACTTGTGAGTGGTTGGACTCTTGGCTTGGATAGCTAGCTTGCAAGGTAAGCTTTCGTGTCCTCGGTTTAGCCATTTTGATGTTCCACCATGTCCCATGGGGATGGGTTTATGCATGCTGTGTTACATGCTTTGATTATTTTGGAAATGCTGTTGAGCTGTTTATATGTAATGAGCATTATGATATGCATGTGGTGTCCACCTAGACGGCAATCCTGAGTATGTGGTACATACAAGATGGAGAAGCATGTGGGTGAGGTGCAGGTAGTATCCATGTACTCATGTAGGCATAGACGTATTCCTACATTTCTCTGGCCAGTAGATTTGAAAGCACACATGACATGATTAATTGCTGCATCGCATGATTTTAGAACTTATACTGTAATACTGTTTTTAGAACTTATATTACACATGTAAGTGAGCTTGGGGTGGAGACTCCTTGAGGACCCCTTGTCTTACTGAGATTTCTTGTTAGAGATCTCACCCCACGTTTGGGGACGCTTATTTCAGGATCAGGTAATGTTGAGGGCTCAGGTGGCAGGAGGCCAGAGTTGAGCTGATATTCTGATATGCTGTCTTGCTGGATTTGCTGTTATGTTTTCCGCTTTTATTATGCTGTTTATGTTGAGACTATTTGTGGGCATTGTTGCCTTATTTGGTGAGCATGGGGTTTGTCCATGCCACATGATTGTTATCGTCTTTTTACGTTAATGTTGTAATTGAAGTATCAGGATTTTGACCCAGGCTACTTGTGTAGACCTGTGGCATAGATACTCACTTATTATATTTATGTACGAGGTATTCAGTTAGTTGTCTTGCAATTTACATACAGGCAGTATTTTTATGAAAATGATTAAGTAATCAAGTTGGTTAAGTTAATGACGTCATAATTGAATTAAAGAAAAAGTTATTCCGCATTTTAATTAAGCGTGGCTTAATACGATAGTGTGTTAACAATCCGGGTTAACACGGGCTGTTACATTTTATGGTATCAGAGCACTTTCTAGGGAAAAGCCTGTATGTATTGCAATAACTTAGGATGTGTCGTTGCGTGTCTACTTTGTGTTTTCTCTGACAGGTGTGTGTTATGATAATGCATATGTGACCACATGGCGTGGGCCTGATCAACTCATTCTTTGTGTAACTTGTGCAGAGTCATGGTGCCTCCGAGGAGGAACACGAGTACGAGCGAGGATCAATCGGATCCTGTCCTGGCTGCATTAGCTGAGATGCAGGCGGCCCGACTAGCCGACCAGGAAGCCACGAGGCTGGCGAACCGGGCAATGCTGGACGCCATTAGAGATGCGAACCGGCAAACCACGGCAGAGGTTTTGGAGGAGAACCGGATGGCCAACATGACGATGATGAGGGTCATGTTGGAGGAGCTGAGGGCTGGTCCTGCTGCGGGCCAGGGTCCTCCACCACCTCCACCGCCGCCACCGCCTCCACCTCCGCCTAGTCAACAGGAGGACACCCAGAGCCAGATGGGTGAGGGTAGTCACTTGACGGGGGCTATGCAGACCATTCCCGTCTTAGCTGAGGATCGTGACGAGATCGATCGCCGGCTGAATGCTTTCCGCAAGCATAAGCCACCTACCTTCGACGGATCGTATGATCCCATTGCTGCTGCCAGATGGCTACAGGCGCTGGACAAGATTTTCCGGATCATGCAATGCACCGATCCGTAGAAGCTGCTGTTCGCCACGTACATGCTGGAGGGCGAGGCCCATGAGTGGTGGACCAACCTGTCTCAGGTCTACGAGATGCAGGGTCATGTGATGACGTGGCCATTCTTCGAGGAGAGCTTCTTGGGTCAGTACTTCCCTTATGACTCACAGGAGAGGAAGCAGGGGGAGTTTGACCGGTTGGTGCAGGGCTCGTTGTCTGTCGACGAGTACCTGGCCAAGTTTAATGAACTGGTCAAGTTCTCCCATTTCCGCATGGCGAGGCCTACTCCTACATTCTTGGCGGCCAAGTTCCGGAGGGGACTTAATGAGGATATTGCTGGACACCTCGCTGGTTCTGCTTCGAGAGACTTCGGAGCGTTGGTGCAGCAGTGCCGCGACATCGAGGATTACTGCCGGGCGAGTCAGGCCAAGAGGGCCAAGGTTGAGGTGCCGCAGAGCGCTGGTGGTTCTACTCCCTGGAAGAACAAGAACTTTGCCAACAAGGGCAAGGGCAAACCACCGTTGGCGGCTAGGCAAGCGCCAAACCAGTTCAGAAAGACTGCCGCTCCGGGGAACGCCGCTAGACCTCCTGCTCCCAGATGTTCTGGATGCGGGAAGTCACATTTTGGGCCGTGCTCTACCGGTCAGCTGATTTGCTTCCAGTGTGGCAAGGAGGGCCACTACTCCAGAGATTGCCCGACGGCGAGAGTTGCTGCAGTGCAGGCTGTGCCATTGCAGATGGTTCCTACTGGGGCACCAGCCGTGCCACCTACTACCGGACGAGTCTACACACTTGATCGTCAGCAGTCGGACAGAGCTCCGAACCTGGTCAGAGGTACTGTTACCATTGGTGGATCAACTATTGATGTTTTGTTTGATTCCGGGGCAACGCACTCTTTTGTTGCTACCCCTATTGCTGTGGGGCTTGAGTTGCCCAGTGATGTGCTTTCTCCACCGATGCGGGTTACCACCGCCACCGGAGAAAAATGTTTGACCTTCACTGTTCATCGCGATGTAGCGTTTCAGTGGGATGGCCGTGACTTCTCGGTAGATCTGATAGGATTACCGATGGCCAACCTTCAGATTA
This sequence comes from Gastrolobium villosum, assembly GCA_032173675.1. Taxonomy (NCBI): domain Eukaryota; kingdom Viridiplantae; phylum Streptophyta; class Magnoliopsida; order Fabales; family Fabaceae; genus Gastrolobium; species Gastrolobium villosum. The sequence goes on from JAVKPL010003692.1 coordinate 7,257, forward strand.
TTTTGGGCATGGATTGGTTGTCCAGAAACTGTGCAATGATTGATTGCTGTGCCAAGAAAGTGGTGATGTCTCCGGGTGGGTCCACAGCCAGTTCCTCACCGTTCATTTCAGTCCTGCAGGCGAGGAGGGCCTTGAGAGTAGGGGCATTTGGCTATGTCATGTTGGGAGGTTTGGTGAGTGGGACACAGGAGGATCTCACTGGCATTCCTGTGGTGAGGGAATTCCTCGAGGTGTTTCCTGAGGAGATCCCTGAGTTTCCTCCACATAGGGAGATAGAGTTCTCCATCGATTTATTGCCTGGTGTGGGGCCTATATCGTTGGCTCCATACCGGATGTCGCCACCAGAGTTGGCGGAGCTGAAGAAGCATATCGAGGAGCTTTCAGCAAAAGATTTTATTCGGCCGAGTGTGTCTCCCTGGGGAGCACCGGTCATATTTGTGAAAAAGAAAGATGGGACCATGCGGTTGTGCACCGACTACAGACAGTTGAACAAGGTGACAATCAAGAACAAGTACCCTCTTCCACGCATTGACGATTTGCTGGATCAGCTCAGGGGTGCTTGTGTGTATTCCAAGATTGATCTCCGGTCCGGTTATCATCAGATACGGGTAAAGCCGGAAGATGTCCCAAAGACAGCGTTTCGCTCGAGGTATGGGCACTACGAGTACTTGGTGATCCCGTTTGGACTCACCAATGCACCCGCAGTGTTTATGGATTACATGAATAGGATTTTCCAGCCGTACCTGGATCAGTTAGTGATCGTCTTCATTGACGACATCTTGATCTACTCCAAGACGGAGGAGGAGCATACTGAGCACTTGAAGATTGTGTTGCAAGTGCTAAAAGAGAAGAAGCTCTATGCTAAGCCGTCGAAATGTGAGTTCTGGCTCAAGGCGGTGAAATTTCTGGGTCATGTAATTTCTGCTAATGGAGTTGCAGTTGATCCGAACAAGATTGAGGCCGTGATGGACTGGGAGAGGCCCAAGACGGTTACAGAAGTGAGAAGCTTCTTAGGTTTGGCAGGTTACTATAGGAGGTTCATAGAAGGATTCTCCAAGATGGTGCTACCGATGACTCGCCTTACCCGAAAGGAGACTCCATTCGTGTGGACACATGAGTGTGAGGAATGTTTCCGGGAGTTGAAGGAGAGATTGACTACTGCTCCAGTGTTAGTCCTTCCTGATCCTGCGGAGCAATTCGAGTTATACTGCGATGCCTCTGGTAAAGGACTTGGCTGTGTGCTGATGCAGAAAGGGAGAGCGGTTGCTTACGCTTCAAGACAGTTGAAACCTCATGAGGAGAACTACCCGACTCACGACTTGGAGTTGGCAGCCATTGTTTTTGCTTTCAAGATTTGGAGGCATTACCTGTTTGGCATGAAGTTTGCTGTGTTCAGCGATCACAAGAGCCTGAAGTATCTGTTTGTCCAGAAGGGTTGAACATGAGACAGCGAAGATGGATGGAGTTCTTGAAGGACTACGACTTTGAGTTGAGGTACCATCCTGGCAAGGCCAATGTGGTAGCCGATGCTTTGAGTCGGAAATCCGTGAGCTTATCCAGCTTAATGATGAACGACTACGAGATGATCGAGAAGTTCAGAGACTTGAGAGTGAACTCCTTGTTTGGGGGTGCACTGCTTGAGATGGAGACATCAGAAGTGATTAATGAACTGATGGAAAAGATCAAAGAGGCGCAAGTGCAAAGAGAGTGCCTCGATTATGTGAAGAACCAGGACGGTGTGTCTTGGAATGATGATGGTTTATTGCTGTTCCAGATGAGGATTGTTATTCCTCGAGGGCCTTTGACCGAAGAGGTTATGGCAGAGGCTCATAAGGGCCGGTTCACTATCCACCCTGGTGCTACAAAAATGTACCAGGACTTAAAGAGAAATTTTTGGTGGCCGGGCATGAAGAAGGACATAGCGGTCTACGTGTCCAAATGCCTTATTTGCCAGAAAGTGAAGATCGAGCACCAGAAACCGTCTGGTAAACTTCAACCTCTAGAGATTCCACAGTGGAAGTGGGAGAGTATTTCCATGGACTTCGTGGTGGGATTGCCTAAAACTCAGGCTGGTTGTGACTCTATCTGGGTCATTGTGGACAGATTGACCAAGTCTGCCCATTTTCTTCCAGTGAAGGTGAGCTTCACTACAGAGCAGTTGGCCAAACTATATGTCCGCGAGATCGTAAGGCTTCACGGGGTGCCCGAGAGTATCATCAGTGATAGGGACCCGAAGTTCACATCTCGGTTCTGGGAGGCGCTGCAGGAGGCTTTTGGTACGCAGTTGAGATTGAGTACCGCCTATCACCCTCAGACTGACGGACAGACTGAGCGGACCATCCAGACATTGGAGGACATGTTGAGAGCTTGCACGTTGGAGCAGGGTTCTGCATGGGATAGGTACCTTCCGTTGGTTGAATTTTCTTACAACAACAGTTTTCATGCTAGTCTGGGCATGGCACCCTACGAGGCGCTGTATGGTAGGAGGTGTCGGACTCCTACTTGCTGGTCTGAGGTTGGAGATAAGGAGTTATTCGGCTTGGACTTTGTCCAAGATACTACCCTTCAGATCCAGATGATCAGGGAAAAGTTGAAGCAGGCGCAGAATCGTCAGAAGAGCTACTACGATGTCAAGCATCGACCACTGGAGTTCAGCGAGGGTGAGCACGTGTTTGTGAAACTTTCACCTGTCACCGGTGTTGGACGGGCACTCGGCGTGAGGAAGTTGAGCCCGCGATTCATTGGGCCCTACCAGATCCTTGGTAGAGTAGGACCAGTTGCCTATCGACTCGCCTTACCTCCGAACCTCGCCAACATCCACGACGTGTTTCACGTGTCTCAGCTTCGAAAGTACATAGCAGACCCTTCGCACGTGGTGCAGCCGGATGATGTGGAGGTTCGGGAGAACCTAAAGACTCCCGTCGGACCACTCAAGATTCTCGATCGAGGCGAGAAACAGCTTAGGAGCAAGATCATTCCGATGGTCAAAGTGCAATGGTCAGGAAGAACTCCTCAGGAGTGCACGTGGGAGCGAGAGGACGAGCTTCTCCGACAGTATCCCGACTTTCGAGACAGGTATGTTTCTGATTTTGAGGACAAAATCCTTAAAAAGGTGGGGTGAATGTAAGAACCCGCACCGCTAATTAAGGTAATTAGTAAGTTAATTATGATAATTAGGAAATAATTCCATAATTGACCCTAATAATTATTAATGGGCTTAGATAATTATATTGAGTGAGTAAAAATGCTGAAAGTCGCTTTTCGGAAGAAAAGCGCAGATACCGGTTCTGCTACTCGGTATAAATGCGTACCGGAAAAGTATCCCGGAAAATTATAACGAATGCATGATAATTACTAGAATATTATGTAGGACTTGTAAAACAAGTTTCAAGTCAAAATGACGTAATCTGATGCCAGAACTGATACTGGCTATGGAAAAGCGCGTACCGGAAAGGTGCTCCGAAAAATAAAATAAAAATATGAAAAATCTTAGAAAAATGCGTAGGTCTAGATTCCAAAGTTTGGGATCAATATCTTTTACTTTGCGATTAAGGCTAATACTGCGCGATTAGTGGCTTTGCCTATATATAGGCCCATTATGGGCACAAAACCCTAGGTTTTAATATTCCTACGTTGGGGGTTTTGTTGCTGCAGCTGCCACTTCTCTTCTCCTTCTTCTTCTTCTTCTTCTTCTTCTTCTTCTTCTTCTTCTTCTTCTCTTCTTCTTCCTTCTTCTTTCCTTTGCCAAGTGATCACCTTTCATGCTTGTTTAGACATTTGTGAAGGTGAGAGTTAATCTTGGGGCTGCATTGTGGCCATCATTCTGAGTTTAGAAAGCTGTGTGTGTGTAGTTAGTGAGCATGAGTTTGAAGCTTTAGTAATGGCTACTTTGTGGTAGTCATTGTGAGCTTCAAAGTGCCTTCTTGTGGTGCAAGAACCCATCTTGAAGTGCCATTTTCGTGCTCCTACTTAGGCTGAGTGTGAGGAACCTTGGGAGAGCTCCAAGAGCACAACTTGCCTCTGTTTTGAACTTTGGTAAGTTACCTCACTATGATCATGAGTTTATGATGCTTAAAGTTGATGTCTTGGTCATGTTTAATGAGTAAACAAGAGGGTATAAGGTATATGAACCTAAAACGAACTAAAGATGCATGCTTTAACGTGTACATGTATTAAAAGTTGGACCTTTGGGATTATATTCACGAAATGCAGAAACTGCATTCTGTCGTGAGATATCCGGATATTTGTCGAACAGATATCCGGATATCAGTATCCGGATATGGTATCCGGATATTGATATCCGGATATGGGAACTGGGTATCCGGATATGACATATCCGGATATGTCCAGTGTGATATCCGGATATGACATATCCGGATATGCCCCTTCTGATATCCGGATATCCTGGGTTCTGCGCAGACAGTAGCTTTACTGTATGAACAGTAAGCTATTAGGTGTGTGTGGACCCTAGTTTAAGGAAGTTGAACTTCTGTAATAAATGGACTAAGTCAGAATCAAATGATTAAGGGCTTATGGCTTTGTTGGAAGCCTTAAGACGTAAAACGTAAAGGAAAGACGTAGTCTTTAAGTGGTATGCATGTTGTGCATTAATATTGACTTGTTAATGGTCCATATCAGATTGTGATACTGCTGTTTGTGGACTTGTGAGTGGTTGGACTCTTGGCTTGGATAGCTAGCTTGCAAGGTAAGCTTTCGTGTCCTCGGTTTAGCCATTTTGATGTTCCACCATGTCCCATGGGGATGGGTTTATGCATGCTGTGTTACATGCTTTGATTATTTTGGAAATGCTGTTGAGCTGTTTATATGTAATGAGCATTATGATATGCATGTGGTGTCCACCTAGACGGCAATCCTGAGTATGTGGTACATACAAGATGGAGAAGCATGTGGGTGAGGTGCAGGTAGTATCCATGTACTCATGTAGGCATAGACGTATTCCTACATTTCTCTGGCCAGTAGATTTGAAAGCACACATGACATGATTAATTGCTGCATCGCATGATTTTAGAACTTATACTGTAATACTGTTTTTAGAACTTATATTACACATGTAAGTGAGCTTGGGGTGGAGACTCCTTGAGGACCCCTTGTCTTACTGAGATTTCTTGTTAGAGATCTCACCCCACGTTTGGGGACGCTTATTTCAGGATCAGGTAATGTTGAGGGCTCAGGTGGCAGGAGGCCAGAGTTGAGCTGATATTCTGATATGCTGTCTTGCTGGATTTGCTGTTATGTTTTCCGCTTTTATTATGCTGTTTATGTTGAGACTATTTGTGGGCATTGTTGCCTTATTTGGTGAGCATGGGGTTTGTCCATGCCACATGATTGTTATCGTCTTTTTACGTTAATGTTGTAATTGAAGTATCAGGATTTTGACCCAGGCTACTTGTGTAGACCTGTGGCATAGATACTCACTTATTATATTTATGTACGAGGTATTCAGTTAGTTGTCTTGCAATTTACATACAGGCAGTATTTTTATGAAAATGATTAAGTAATCAAGTTGGTTAAGTTAATGACGTCATAATTGAATTAAAGAAAAAGTTATTCCGCATTTTAATTAAGCGTGGCTTAATACGATAGTGTGTTAACAATCCGGGTTAACACGGACTGTTACAGTTTGTAATGATAATTCATTTTATATTGTCCAGATTCAACATGATATAATATAAATTTCTTTTTCAAAATTTAGTCATTTGCATCCTTAAACTTCCTTCAGAATAGAAGAGTTTGTCCTATATAAAACTGTTGCAATCACCAAAATTGCCATCGGCTATCAGCCAACACTATCAATATTGTCACCATCACCACTATTACTAGCATCACTATCAATCATTGCCATTGGCCACTAACAGTCATCGCCACCATGACATACATGCTTAAAAAAATAATTTAACTTTCATCAAAACAACAAATCTATAATTTTATCCAAATATTATTACATATATATTAAAAATTTTACAAGTATTTTATGTATTTTATTTAAAATTATGACTTATATATATTAAAAATTAAAATAGAGATTAATCTATAAATATGTCAAATGAAAATAGTTTTAAAAAATTATATTATAAATGATACTTTATTTCTTTAGATTTTATCTTGACACTATTTAATTCCTTTTAAACACAAGATATGACAATATAATTATATTTAGTGTGCATCAAACCCATGATAAAATATGAGTTTATCATATTTTTATTTTTTTTACTTTATCCCATCCTTTTATCCTACGCATTCTTATCTTATCTCGTCCAAAATCAAGCCCTAAGAATCTTAAAGGAAACACTAGACTTTATAGTCTTTGCCATGCAACTTTGGCACATTTTTATATATTATTTTGATCTGGTTCGATTTTGTTTGTGTGATTAATTATTATGGCATGTGATAATACACTTTTTAAAATCACTTTTTTCTTTTGGCAGATAATAACGAATGCTAGATTCATCCATGATATTCCAAAAGCCAAACATATATGTTTTGACTTTTATAATAGGGTTTTATGTTTATTATGTTGTAGGAAAAGTGATTATGTAATGTTTTAGAGATTCGTTTTGCGTGCCATATTTTTTCCTTTTAAATTGTGTGGTCTCCATAAAATATTGTGTGTAGAAAAGTTTGTTGTGTTATGTTAAAGGATAAAATGAAAACCCATTATAATAACTTTTATTAATCTTATATATATATATATATATATATATATATATATATATATATATATTTTATTTTTTTGTAATTTCAACATTTATAAACGCGAGACGGGATTGATATTTTAAATGTCTTTGACTTTTAAGCTTTTACTTTTCATTTTATATTATATGTTTGGAATAACAGATTTTAAAAATTAATTCACCTTATGAATGAAAGCACCGTAACCTTCAACTTGCAGCCACAAAGGTGAAAAACCGAACCGAAACGAATTGGTTTAAATGGTTCGGTTCGAAAGTGGTTCGGTTCGATCCAAAACAAGTTCGGTTTGAAAGTAGTTCGGAACCGGTTCGGAAATGGTTCGGAAGTGGTTCGGAACCGGTTTGGGTCGACCCTCTTTTAAAAAGAAAAAATTTAAAAAGTAAAAAAATTAAGTTATAAAAATTATTTTGGTTTGATTTGAAAATGGTTCGGTTCGGTTAGAAAACGGTTCGGTTCTTAAATCGGTTATAACAACCGGTTCGATTCATGAATCGGTTCTTTACAAACCGGTTCAGTTCATGAACTAATTTTTTAAAACCGATTATTTTATGAAGCGGCTCATGATTCGACCCAATTTTTTGATTAATTTGAACATCCCTACTCTGGCATTATGTTTGTACAGTATCAATAAAATGAAATGAAACGAAATAAAAGTATTAAGATTATATTAACTCGAATACCAAGTTAAAATAATTTAACACAAACTAATTTTAACATGTAAAAGATATTTATATATCAACTTGCAAATACTCAAGATTATAGATATAAAATCTAAAAATAGCATGTGGAATGCCAGATACAATATTGCTTAATCAATTTCTTATAAAGATTAAGCATCTTACTTAAATATGCAAAGTTTTATACATGTGATAGTTCTTTGTGTTGGAAAAAGATATCTGTTTTACTTTTTATATAACATATCTGTAAAATTAATGGTACGCAACTATATAAATTAAGGGATTCTATTTTCTCATGTTGTAGGAGATAGTTATCTCCTATTATAGACACATAATGTGGTGGAGCCCACCATTTATTAAAAAAAGAAAAAAGAAAAGAAAAATGGTGGCATAATTTTTAATGTGAGACAATATGAGAGAGTTATCTCATGTAAAATGAGATAATGATTTCCCATAAAGTAATCTAATTGGACTGGTTCAATTAATCGATAAATTAATAATAAAATATATATAAAAAATGGTTCGCTTTTTCTGCAGTTACGATAGATAAGTTATTTGTAGTAAGCCCAATATACGACTTCGTTTTGGGGCATAAATCATGATGTTTTTGTAATTTTAATTTATTTCAGGATTATAATAGTCTTTATATTTATAATTTTTTAAGATTTCAATACCAAAACGATGTCATTTTGGGAATAAATACGAATAAATTATCTGCATTAGCTGCAGAAATATTTTTCCCATAAAAAAAGGAAAATAGATGTATCATGTTATAGGAAATTGGTTGTGTCATGCTATAGACACAACCAATGTGGATCCCACCACTTTTAAAATAAAAAGAAAAGAAAAGAAAATGGTGGGGTCCATATTGGTTGTATCTATAACATGACACAACCAATTTCCTACCACATGATACATCTATTTCCCTAAAAAAAAAAAAAAAAAAGGCTTGAACTGGTCGGAAGACATGAATAATATTTTCCAATATATATTATATATGAAGATTATTTAAGATGGGGAATTAACATACATGAATAGCATTGAGTTCTCAACCCCATCAAGTAAATACAAATTATTCTAGTTCCAGTGAAAGCATTGAAGCATGATCCAATCCCAACAAGGTCCACTTTGCTTTATAACCCAATTACATTTGCAGGAATCGCGATCATATGCATAATTGTATACAGTATAAGTTCGATAAATGAGAGGTCCCGTTTCAGTAGTTGGCCAATCAAAATGACAAGTGATATTTGATCCCTTTAAATAATCAGTTTCAAAATGAAATTCAGCGTACTGACCTTTATGGAGAAGTCCCTTTTCATCAATAACAATATCTCTTGGACCGCCTAACCGGAAATAATTTTTATATTCCAGGATCACTCAATGATTTGGTGTTCCCTCTTATAACACTAATTTTTTCTTTCCTTTTTTATACTTGTTATTTTTTCTTCTTTTCCGATTTTACCTTTCCATTTACATTAAGGAACCACCAAAATATGGTATTCCCGGACCACAGTAAATTATCTCCTCCTAACCCAACGCACGCATATTCCAAAAGTATATTCCCATTCAAAGAATTTGTTATCCTCATTTTTCTATTCTCTCCAAGAGCAAAGCTAGCTGATAGCAACATAAGCGCACACACTATGAGAATGCTTCTCCGAAATAGAGACATTGCAACTTCTCTTGGTTCTATATATTTTTTTGGAAGTGAGTCTTTGTTATATATATATATAGGCTAAAACATAATGGTTTAATATTTTCTCACGTTATATGAGAAAAGATTAATCTCTTACATATACAAATAAAGTAGAGGAGAGAAAAAAAAAATAACATAGGGAGAACTCCACTATTGATTTGTGTGTATACTTGATATGAGAAAATATTAACTCAAATATAATAAATAAAAATGCTGTAGGCGAAGCATGTACATGAATGATTTTTACTTTTTAAGTAAACATACGTAAATATTGACCAAAATTAAATAAGAAATTTTTTAACATATCCTATTTATTTTATTTTATTTTATTCAACGCAAATGAAAACAATTAATATAGTGTTGAAAATTTTCATAAAATCCAAGGTAAATTTAAAAAGGATCAGAAACCCCACTACCATCTTTTCAGCCTCCATTAATGAAAGGAAACAAATTTCATAAATGATGTTCACATGATTTTCTCATTTCAAAATATATAATTTTATCAACAACTTACAACTTCTACAATACAATTCTTTTTCTAATTTATTCAACTTCTACCTATAGGTTGAGTCGAGCAAGATTACAATGAACGTAAAGAACTTTCTACCAAATCACTAAATATTAATTAAATTGAAATAATCCCATATTAATTCTCCACATGCTTGGTGGTTGTAAAATATTTTTATCTTATAAATTAAATAAATGATAACAATTAATGTAGTGTTAAATTTTTTCTTAAAATCCACAGAATCTTAGTCCTTCATTAATGAACTGATCCAAAGAAGTTTTTACCCTCACAACTTTTTCTCCCCCAAGAGCAATTCTAGCTGATACCAATGCAACCACCCACACTAGGAGAACATGCATTTCTTGCAAACAGAGACATTGCAACTTGTCTTCCTTTTTTTTTTTTCGAAACGAGTCTTTATTATATATACGCTAAAATAGAATAAAAAATGTTGTTGGAAGATAAGCATACACGAAAGTATTAGAGAAATATAATATAAAATCAATGAAAATCCATTACTTATAAATTTAAGTTGGGTTTGTTTTTTTCTGATGTTACTTTAGATAACTTTATCTAATGTTCATCAAAACGATATCATTTTGGGAAGAAAATCAAGGTATTTTCATAATTTTAATTTATTTCAGGGTTATGATAGTCTTTATCACTTTAATTTTTTAATTTTTCAACCCAAAAAATGACGTCATTTTGATGAACATTAGATAAATTTATCTAAAGTAACATCATAAACTTTTTTCCCATTTAAGTTTTTAAGTGAATTGGTTATTTACATACCCTCTTATATTAAGTGAGGGAGATGTTAGAAAAATATGATATAAAACTCAACTTCTTTAGACTTGCATACTCTCCTTATATATATGAGTTAAGTAAGTAAAATATTAACTCATTTTAAACAATATACTTTTAATCGCACCGGTTTAACCCACAATTTAAATAGGTCAAGCTTAAGTCAACCCGTTTAACAGCCCTATAGTTTACTTTTAATTAAAACTGGCCTTATAATGGAGTGATCCAGAATTGGGTTAAAACAGTTTTGGTCAAAAATAAGAATCAGAGACTTATTTCATAGTGTTTTGTTTTGTAGAATAATTAATGAAATATGTGTTTTCTGTATTATAATTGTTTTGTGTTTTCAAAACACAAAGAAAAAAAACGTAAATGCTATTTAAATTTGATTTTAAATTTTTTTAAACAGTTATAATTTTTAGAATTATTTCTACAAAATAGGCCTTATCAAATACATATCTTTATTTTTATTTTTGTTCTGAATATCAATTTTTTTTCACAGGTTTACATATTCTCTTTTTTAATCTCAATCTTGCAAATCTTAACGATAAAAATATATAAAAATATTTTTATTAATATTTTCATATGATTTTTTACTCGTCTTTTATTAAAGTTTTATCAAATGATCTTTTTAATTTGCTAAAAAGTAAAAAGTAAATTATCAAGAAATAGAGTATACTCCATCCATTTTAAAATATCAAACGTTTTGGATGAAAGATCTCCTTCACTAAGTAAAATAATAAATGTCGCAACCGGACCACGACGTGACGGCGAAAGTAATTGAACGATTAAGACAATGAAGTCGCCACCAAGGTTTATTTAGGAAAACATTGAAAAAACCTTTATGTTTCACTCTACACCGTTCGTTTATAAAAACGGTTACCTTGTATTAATTGTGCAAATTATTAATAAGATTTTGAATATTTATTTAACCCTAAAAAAACTAAGAATAATTGTTGGAAAAGAAAATTAATTTTGAAAATTTATTTTTGTGCTTGACTGGAAGAGTCCCGCTCCGACGTATCCCTCAGTACAATAGGAAAATCAAAGCTATGTCGTTCTGTACAAAATATTTGTGCGTTTGATTATTGATTTTAATTTTGAAAATAATTTTAAACAAAATCATTTGAAAGTTTTGTATCCGAAGGTTTCGGACTATCAAACAATCACAACTAAAATAATCCAAAATTATAACTGTAGGATTAACAAGCTGTCTCAACGCAGCTAATCCCTTTAAAATATATTTAATATGATAATTTTTATTTCAATTTATTGTAACACTTGGTATAGTAATATATTCGGTCAACAAAAAAAGAATTCAAATCAAGTTGATTATGTACAGGTGTGGTAACAACATATAACATTTGGATCCTTGACCAAAATATCGTGAGCCGTAATTACTACCAACATTATTATACTGTGAGGAAAAGAAATGAGTACAAAATAATAATAATTTTTAGAGAGAGAGAGATGTGTACGAACATATACATGAAGAATTTAAGTTTGCTATTGCCATTATTATTCATTAATATAAGGGTTTTATATTTCTCATTTAACATGAGAATTCAAACTTTCCTACACACCATTCGATTTCCATGCTGACATGAGTCCTGCATTTAATTTTTTCTAACACATGAATCCCACATGCTTTTTATCTCTATAACATGAGATTTCAATTCTAATTTAACACGAAAAATATAAAATCCTTAATATAATGCATAGAACAACAAATCAATTATAAAGCATCGTGTAAATAATAAAAATAAAATAGGTGTGCAGAACATGGATCAAGGAAACTGATGTTTGCTATATTCAGAGGCGGACCATGGGAGGGGCTAGGGTTGGCCACCGCCCCTCCCTGATTTTAGATTTTTTTTTTTTTACTTTATATATATATATATATATATATAACAAATTGGACTAAACAAGTTAAGTAATTGGGCTGAAAGTCTAAAAAAAATCTTAAACAAACTCAACTTTAGGGATTGAAATTGTAATTTTTTCTAAAGGAAGTAGCAAATTTTTTGTGCTCAAGAAAAAATTTCAAAATCAAGTACATTTGATTATCAAGAGGGTGGGGAAATCATTGTCAAAGGAGACAACAACAAAACACAAAAAGAGGTTCCAATTTTTTGAGATAAATATTGGGAAGGAAAAGAACTCGCATCCACTATCGAATGGAAGATAATCAAGACCAGACTTTTAAATTAAATAGAAGACTAATTTTTTGATGATTCTTTGATTACATATATTGAAAAAGAAATTGTTTTGAATTTTAGCACAGATTCAATTATAGAAGAGTTTAATAATATAAAAAAACATAGAGCAAGAGTTAAGTGAATTGACCTTGAATTTTATAATAAAACTCTTTCAAACTTTTTATATTAGGTTCACATATGCTGTATGTACTTTTTCTTAAAATATAAAAAAAATCTGCCCCCGCTATAAAAAGTTCTAGTCCGCCACTACCTATATTAAAATATCTTCTCTCTTAACTTTTAGGAATCTATCTTCGTGAAAAGTGTGTGACATTTCGAACCAGGGCAGTTGTGTCATTTTAAAAAGAAGAAAGAGAGACAAAATGAAATGAGACTCATAAAACAAACCCACAATTTCTGATAGGTGAGCTATAGCAGAAGTTGTTATTAACAAGACCAACCTGACCAGAAACAGATATATAACA
>JAVKPL010003693.1:0-20200 GCA_032173675.1 Gastrolobium villosum
GTTATCAACATTCCTCTCTCTGTAAAACCCTTACTCTCTTATTTCCTCTATTTTCCTTAGTTTTCATTAATTTTCTTTTTTCGTGCCCTAACCTATTCCTTTTTCCTCTTTCAGGTGATTCTCCTGCTTCTTCTTGCCCCTTCTGCATACTGGAGAAGCAAATTGCGCGCTCCCTCCGTGTCGATCTCCCTCATGATGCTCCTTCCAAGATCCGTAGCTGCCTCAGAATCTTTGCCAAGCACTTCCGCTGCGGTCAGCAAGAGGACGCGCACGAATTCCTCATTCACGTCATCTATGCCTGCCACAACACCTGCCTCCGCCTCAAGAAGCTCCGCCGGAAAGATACTGCCAACGGTACCTCCGCCTCGGGTGGTGCCAGTGGCAGTACCGTGGTGAAGGAGATTTTTGGTGGAGCCTTACAGAGTCAGGTGAAGTGTCTGTGTTGTGGATTTGAGTCCAATAAGGTTGATGAGATAATGGATATCAATCTTGACGTTTTCCATAGTAACTCGGTTGAAGACTCCATGCAAAAGTATTTTCAGCCTGAGGTTTTAGATGGCAACAATAAGTACAAGTGTGATAAGTGAGTGTGTTCTTCTCCTTTTTGCTTTTAAGTTTTTTAAAATCTTTGTTTTTGGGTATGCATGGGTTTTATTGAAAGCATGAACTTGTGGGCATTGTTCAGTTGTAAGAAATTGGTGCCGGCTAAGAAGCAAATGTCCATACTCCAAGCACCTAATGTCCTTGCTATACAACTCAAGGTTGGTTATGTTTCTTGTTCTTTGTGTTGGTTGATTGGATTAGCGGCATCTCGGGTTTTTTGGTTGAATGATTGTGTGCTGCTGAATTTTGGATTGCAGAGATTTCATGGCATATCGGGTGTCAAGTTTGATAAGGCTGTTGCATGTGAAGAGGTTTTGGGGCTCTCTAGCTTCATGGCCAAAGCAAGCCAGGTATGTTTGGTGTTCATTTTGAATTAGTTACTTGAAAAGTTTGTGGTTGTGTTTGTTTTTGGGCATGGAGGCGCACCCTTACATTTGATGCTAAATTGTTTTTTGTTAAGCCCTAATGACTGATTTTAGAGTTTGCTTGTCACTCAAATTTAATATTATTATTATTATTATTATTATTATTATTTATAAATAAGAAAAATATTAAGAAAGAAGAGAGGTACAAAGTGAGGAGGATAAGATATCCCCCACAAGAAAACTAAAGAAAGAGAAAATTACAACCAAACCGAAGAAATGGAACAAGATTAAAAGTGCACAATGGTTGGCTTGGCAGCCCACTGTTATTTGTTTTTAATGTATGCATGATGGTTAGCTTGTACAGAAGCCTATCAAATGAGATGATTGTGCTCTTTTTGTTCTTGGGAGATGAAAAATAAAAGCAATTTTTGATACCATATAGGATTGGCGTTGCATTTTGAGGTCAAATGGGAAATACCTTTGGGTAAATTGTGGTTTCATACTTTATTATTGCGTGAGATTGGTTTCTGTTAGGTGGTTGATAAGGGAAACAACTGTAATAACTGAATATTTAGTTGGAAGAAGCTTTTAGTTGTAATATGACAACTGGGCTGTTAGTTAGGAGCAGCTTTAACTGAATGGGAAGGAAGAGAAGGGGGTGTGTAGAGTATAACTAGAAATAGATGGAAGACTGGATTTAGTTTTTGGTTGTTGAGAGAAATTGGAATTGAAAGAACCAGGTTTCTTAAATACTTGGAGTCTGGAGAGATAGAGAGAATCCTACAAGTGATATTTGACCCTTTTGGATATTATATGATGTTGACGTATGGTTGTCCAGTCAATGCTGAAATTCTGAGCTCGAATTCTAGGGACCCTGCCTTAGTTCTTTTGCTGTTAGACATGGACAACTTGTGTAGACATGGAAAAACTGTTAGACAAGGTATTGTTTCAGAGGGGGGAGTATTGTTAGGAGTGGGATGAGGGAAACAACTATAATAACTGAAGAGGTAGTTAGTTAGTTGTAATATGATTGCTGGAGTGCTAGTTAGGAAAAGCTTTTACAGAATGGGAAGGAAGAGAAGGTGGTTTATAAGGTATAACTAGGAATAGAGGGAAAATTGGAATTAACTTTCGGTTCTTGAGAGAAATTGGAAGGGAGAGAATCAGTTCTCTCGAATACCAGGAGAGATACAGAGAGAATCCTACTCTATCATTCTTGATATCTGCTCTGTATTTCATTGATACTGATCAGAGTTTTCTTTTGTAGTAAAGGTTAGTTGCCTATTTTTCATCCAGTTCCATCAGTTTCCTCGACATCTTTAGGTGCTATTGGTGTTTGCTTTATAAGTCTGTCTATGTTGTTTCCTGTAATGATGACTTGGATTGTTGTCAAAGCACGTTAAGAAGAGTTAGTAGATGGAAGATGAATCGTGTTTTTTAAACTCTGTATACCCTAGTTGCACATCTTGGGTATTGTGTAGAAAATCGTTGTGTTGCTTTTAAGCTTTGTGGTGGCTTGCTATATTAGAGCAGAATGGTCAGGTTTGAAGAAGAAATCTCGCATTACATCTTCTATGGGATAGTATTACCATTATGGCTTGTGGTTGGTAATCATAGACAAACATTTGGACGTATTAAAAAGCACTCTTGTATGGGTAAACCTGTCAAAGTCATAGTAAAAGACTAAGTTTGCAATATGCAGCAGTTTGTAATCCATGAGAAGTATGGAAAGCATTAATGATAGAGGTCTGGGACCCATGAAAAATTCTAAATATCCTTTGATCTTAATCAACTTTGATTTTCTTTGTTTAATCACAGTTCATATTCAAATTATGGTATAAAATACAAGGTGAAATTGTTTGAAATGTTTAAGAACTGTACACACACACACTCACACACATATAGAACATGAACTATCCATTATCCATTAAATATACATGCTCATACATACTTTAGGTGATATTTAGTTGTAAAAAGAGTGTCCAGGTTGGGACTTCAAACTAATTGGTGAAACTTCAAAGAGGCTATAATACTGTATATCGATGAGCCACTAACAATAAAAAGCATAAATCTCTTGGTGAATGCCAACAAAGTTTCAGTATTTTTCCAACCTAGGCTGACCTTTAATAAGACTGGTGCTACATGGCCCATATTTCCCTAGTTTTTTTTCCCTCATTCTAATATTATATCTAGCTTCCTTAATTTCTAATAGTCATGTTTATGTAGGATCCACAACCAAAATATAAGCTCTTTGGTGCTATTGTGCATTCAGGCGACTCCCCGAAATCTGGTCACTATTATGCTTATATAAAGGTTTGTGAATTTATAGTTCACCTTTACACAACTATGTAGCCAATACATTCATCCCCAAATATGCCAGAATCTAATTTCCTATTTTGTTCACAGGATGCAATGGGTAGGTGGTATCGCTGTGATGATTCTCGTGTGACAGTTGCAACCTTGCAACAAGTTTTGTCAGAAAAGGCTTATATTCTTTTTTTCTCTGGAACTAACCAAAGGCCAGTTCCTCCGGAAGATATTCTTGGATACTCTGATATTCGGACAGTTGATATGCATTATGTGAAATCAGATCCTCCGGAAGATACTGATAGAAGCAGGGTAATAACAGGTAGAGGGCCTGACAACTTTAAGCAAGAAAGCAATGGCATCAACAGCCAACCTAAATTATTGGGAAATAAGAGAAAGATATTGGAGGTTCCATGCATCTTGCTTGCCCAAGATGGTCAGTCTCAAGCAAGAGTTCAAGAAATGAAGGACGGGTATTGTTGAAGTCTCGGCAAGTGCACCGATCGTTCCAAGTAATAAAGTGATGAATAAGATCGTCTCCACAGGGATTGATAAACAACTACTACTATAACCAGTCCTCTTAATTTAGATTAATTGAATTGTATTTCCACACTATAGTAACTAAAAAATGTAAAGACTTGTTTTTAGGTTTTTCTGAAAAAGACTTAAAATAGATGAAGAAATATTTTTGTAGAAAAAGTGATGAAGAAAACTGTAGCCAGGGTACATTCACCAATTGTTCCCAATTTTACTTCGGATTGATTCATAAAACCTATTGAAATTAACAACTCAGACAAATTATCATCTTTTAGAAATAATTAGTTAGATCCCAATCCCTTGGCGATCTAACCCTTTACTTCAATTGGAACCCTAATCCCTTAGTAATTCCGCCTGAAAATAAGCATTATGTAGATAAATCCCACGACTGCAATCCATACAAGTCTATCCCTACAACATGCATGGAGAGTCATCTTTATCTCCTTTCAGGATCAGTATTCCAATATCCCTATTGTGAATCCTGATCCCCAGAATATCATTTCCTATTAGGTTGATCAGATCTAATAGAAATAATATCAATACGCTCAAGATAAAAGATGAAATATATTAATTCAATACATAGAATGATTCAATCCTTGTAACAATTGTTTACAAAGGGATCATGCCCCTGACTACAGAAATAGATCTAGCCAATCAACATCATGATCGCTGATCTGATTTCAACATAAACTGAAAAGAAAATAAAGAAGAGTACAAGAACAGAGTGATGAACACGAAGAACGCCTCCTCTAGGTCTTGTGATGTGTATTCAGAGATACCCTTCTTCAAAGGTTGAGTCTCCTTTTATAAGAGAGATTCTGACCTAATTTGCACATTTGAACCTTCACATTTTCGCGCCTCCCACGCTCAGAGCGCCACTCCCGCGCTCAGGGCGTGGGAGTTTCTGCCAATTTTCCACCTCCCGCGCTGATGGCGCGGATCTCGCGCTCTCAGCGCGGGACCTTCTGCCAAATTTTCCTTTCCCACGCTCTCAGCGCCACTCCCGCGCTGTGAGCGTGGGAACCTAGGTCTCTTTTGATATGTTTTTGCCTCCTTTTGTTTATCTTCCTTGATATTCAGACTTTGGATATTTTTACTCTTTTTCTCTGCTTTTCTTGCATTGATTGAGTCATTTTCTTCCTCTTTTTGCCTTGTAATTTCCTATATGCTGATCGCATATCAAATAATTCCCAGATTTGAACTTTGCTGTCCCTAGCAATGTACAAGACTAAATCCAGGAAACAGATTAATCCAACATAACACTGTACAGCCAACAGATCATCTTACTAAGTATGCTTGAATCAATGTGAAGAATTTTTAATAATGCCTTTCATGAAAAGATTAGAATCTAATTTGCACATCCCTCACCCAGATAATCAAATAACGCTCAATACTCAAGTGTTTGGGGGAATGACAATTACTCCAGCTATCACTGTAACAACATTATCATAAAACTTGCTCATATTCTCAAGTTCCTAAAGATGAGGAACATTAATACATGCAAAATTGATCAAAAGGACATCACAGGTTGTAATTTGGCCAGGCTAAAGGGTGGGATTTTATGGATAGTAGCTCAAGTAACAATGAGATTGATAGTTTTTCATTTTTTTAACACATTCAACTCATTTGTTTTGCTCCACTAATGTTCCCACAGAATTTCGGGAATTTAATTCCTTCCGCCATATTTTCTTTATATTCACCTTTTTCTTTTCCTTTTTAAAGACACAATTCAGTCACCTTCTTTATCTTGACCTCTGTGGAGCTTACCTTAATTTCTTTTCAAAACATCAGGGATTCAATCTCTTTTAAGGTAAGACAATAGGAATATGTCTAATCAACAGGAGTTATGAACAAAAAGGTTCAGGCACAAAGGGGTTAATACTGGAAGAATTCACATAGGTGATTTATTTGGCCATGGCTACAGAATAAAATTCTGCCTTTATCATTTCAATCTATGCATGTATTTCAGAGAAACAAAGCAAGTTCTAGAATGCTATCACAGTGAGGTCTCTCAAAATAAATTCAGTGTTTGGGCTCAAAAACTCACTAGCTATGATGTTAAACTAGATTTCCAAAATAATCATTTAGGCATTTATTAACCATTCAAGCTTAGCAATTCAGACATACTAGTTGACAAAATTTGCCTATACAATATCATGCTAGCAGTTTATGTATCCAGAATTTAATCAAGCATAATTGAACCTGAGAATTTTTTCTTTTTCAATACAAGACTTCTTTTTCATGGTGTATGGTGTAGTTCCACCATATTCATCAACCTTGCAATCTTGCATTCAGCATGTATGCGATAATTCCCAGATTTGAATGTTGCTGTCCACAGCAACAAACTAATCTAAGACATAGCTTAAGCTGCCAGATGTAGGACACACATAATTGTTAATATCCAAAGCATAATATGCAAGAAAATATAACCCAATATAAAGTGCCATCAACCTTAACTCTGTTCAACCTTAAAAAAAATGTAAAACTAAATTGTTCCAAGAAATTTAAAACAAAATGCAGTAAATGGTAGTGGAGGAATAAGATCAAAAGTCATCCATAAATTCATCAGCTGCAAAATCACCCAGGATGTCTGTAACGCCCTCCCTTGTATGCATCCAAGAGAGTCGTTCGCTAGCGGAATTAGAGTCGTTAACGTCACATGAGCTAACAAAGGATCTCATAGCAGTATACAATTCCGTATAAAAATTTCAGCACTTAAATTCTTTTCACAAAGGTTTTCCAAAATAGCCGCTGTTCATAAAAGTTCAAGCTAACATAAAGATGATAAAGACTACAGTCATCCAAGAGTACCAAAACATTAATTATTACAGTCATCCAATTACACAAACAGCAACAGAGAAAGTCCACGCATCAGCAAGCAACAGCCAAAACATCACTCCTTCAAATGCTTTTACGTCCTCCTGCCATTTTGGAAAAATAGCAGCCCCGAAGGGGTGAGAATAATCCCAGTAGTGTGGCAACAAAACCAGTAATATAACAGTATTAACTAGGCACAAAATCATAAACAGTCACTTCAACATATCCTTGTTCCTTTTCCTTTTTATCATATTCATATATTGCGTATATAACGCCTTTCCTTTGCGCTTTTAGCACCGTCGTGCGCGCACTTCACAGTGGAATCAATTATACCCTTGGCACCTGAGCTCCATGTGGATTCCAACTGTGGGCCTATGCGGACTGATGCCAAGTGTCCCATACCCCGGTACCTTGGGGATGCCTATATGATGCTTGCTCAAACACATGGTCCTGTACATAACTATTCTACACAAGGCCTATATGATCTTGATACATGCATGTCATGCTATGCTTTCACACACAAGGCGTAAAAATGCGGTATGATGTAAGATGCATGCTTATATACCTTTCATATGCGTTATGCTGCCACATAACGTCTTTACCTCATAATCATATAGCCATCACGGCACATTTTTGGCAGTTTCCTTTCATCATAATGGAACATAATATTTTTACGGCATATGGAGCATCATGTCATAATTTTATACCAGTAGTCAATAGTCACATTAGGTAATATCGCCTGACACTTACCTTTGCTTTCCTTAAATAATACCAAA
Organism: Gastrolobium villosum; assembly: GCA_032173675.1. Lineage (NCBI taxonomy): Eukaryota > Viridiplantae > Streptophyta > Magnoliopsida > Fabales > Fabaceae > Gastrolobium > Gastrolobium villosum. Next base: position 7,406 of record JAVKPL010003693.1, read on the forward strand.
CAGCAGCGAAGTATCTCACTTCTTAAGCGCACCTAAATCAATTACAACTAATCATTTACAGTGGCTATTTACAGCAGAAACAGAGAGCATACAGCAGTGTCTTACAGTGGAAAACAGTGAGCATACAACAGTGTTTACAGCAGCAAAACAGTGAGCATACAGCAGTGTTTACAGCAGCAAAATAGTGAGCATACAGCAGTGTTTACAGCAGCAAAACAGTGAGCATACAGCAGTGTTTACAGCAGCAAAACAGTGAGCATACAGCAGTGTTTACAGCAGCAAAACAGTGAGCATACAGCAGTGTTTACAGCAGCAAAACAGTGAGCATACAGCAGTGTTTACAGCAGCAAAACAGTGGACATACAGCAGTGTTTACAGCAGCAAAACAGTGGACATACAGCAGTGTTTACAGCAGCAAAACAGTGAACGTTTTAAAACAGAACAGTGGCACTTTAGACTTCAAAACAGTGGCATAAGTCTTGGTTTTTTGGACATTGAAACAGTGGCATATTATGGCTAAAACAGTGGCATTTTATTCATAAAAACAGTGGCACTTTATGCATATAAACAGTGGCATATGATGACTAAAACAGTGGCATATTATGCATAAAAACAGTGGCATATGATGACTAAAACAGTGGCCTTTTATGCATAAAAACAGTGGCATTTTATGCATAGAAACAGTGGCATTTGATGACTAAAATAGTGGCCTTTCATGCATAAAAACAGTGGCATTTTAAGCATAGAAACAGTGACATTTGATGACTAAAACAGTGGCATATTATGCATAAAAACAGTGGCATATGATGACTAAAACAGTGGCCTTTTATGCATAAAAACAGTGGCATTTTATGCATAGAAACAGTGGCATTTGATGACTAAAACAGTGGCCTTTTATGCATAAAAACAGTGGCATATATTGGGCTAAAACAGTGGCATATATGTGCAGAAACAGTGGCATATAATGTGCAGAAACAGTGGCATGTAATGTGCAGAAACAGTGGCATATAATGTGCAGAAACAGTGGCATATAATGTGCAGATGCAGTGGCATATAATGGTGATTTTGATGAACCGAAACAGTGGGCATACATCTTCAAAACAGTGGCACATTCAAAGGGAAACAGTGGCACATTTCTCTTCAAACAGTAACATAATCATACGAAACAGTGGCATATAACCATGAGACTTTCACTCTACAACTCATGCATACAAGTCATCATAAAATAGCTCCACCATTCTACTTTTATCATGCTTATACTTGAATCCAAAACCACACATAATCAAAGAGACATTTAAGCACACATACATGGTTACAATGAAAGTGTTCTAAGTTCAAGGCCTACCTCTTGTAGCACACACTTCACCACACCCTTCCTAGCTCTACTTCACAACAAGTCCTCACTTCTTATGATGATCTATGCGCAACAAGGTGAGGATGAACACACTAGGACAGCTTCAAGGTTGAGGAACAAGGCTTGCACTAGCTTGGTGTATGGTCACGGTTGAGGTGAGGGAAGGAGGGAGTTGGCTTGGCAAAGTCTTCTTGCTCCAAGGAAGCTTGTTGGTGCGGCTAGAGAGAGTGAGGAGGAGGAGGAGAGTTGGCTGCACTAGCACATGAAGCCAGCCCCTTCTTTATGCGCAAATTTAAAGGGAAGGAGAGGAGAAGTTGCTATGATTAACCATCATGAAAAATTCTGATTACTTGAGGGGATGGGGCTGCATACAAGGGCTGAATCAAGCAAAGGGTTTGCTTCTAATTTACTCTATTCACATGCAAGGAGTGAGGAGTGATATGTTCAGATTTGGAGGCTGTCCAAAGTCAGAAAATTTCTGCACAAACAGCCATGACTTGCGCATAGGGTGATGTGGAAGAGGTGCATCATGAGCACAAGTAAGAGCTTTGCTAAGTCAACAAGTAAAACAACTATGTGGCAGCCCAAAATCTGCATTTAGGCAGCCTAGGTGCCCAAATGATGAGAGGGAAAGAGGTGCATCATGAGTGCAGATTTGTGGCAGTCTAAACACTCATTTTGGGGCTGTCTTGTGCGCATTTATGATGAAGATGCAGCCCCAAGATCCTACTTATGATGCATGTGGAAGCAAGGGCAGGTTTGACTCATGATGGGCTGCAAAAAGCTTGCAAAAATCTGCACAATGCAGTCTCATGATGGAAGGTGCAAGAGGGTTCTCCAAGTCAACAAGTTAGGCAGTTTTGTGTCATAGAAAAATCTGCTCCAAGACACCTCCAAGTGCGCCAAAGAGGAGAAGAATGCAGCCTAAAATCATGCTAAATGGTACATGTGTCTCCCATGCAATGAGATTGAAATCAAGTTATGCATAAACAAGGTGAGGTGGCGGTCAACAAGAGGGAAAAATTGGCAGATTTACAAGGTCCTAATTACTCTCTTATGCGCATGGAAAGAGGAGTGAAATGCATCTTGCCATGTGGTGTTCCTTGCTACACAAGACACCCTAGTTGGACAAGGCTTAGGGAAGATAAGGGTGGACACAACCTTGGGCTGAACTAGCTTGATCCAAGAGCCATCCTTGGGCCATTGGCCACACACACAAAGGATCCAAACACACAAGTCCAAAAGTACAAGTCCACACACACACTAGCCCACATCCAAACACTAATGCCTTCTAACACACACTCACATTACTCATAAGATTAAATTCACATGTCTACATATGAATCTTCCTATGATTTAATTTAATTAATTACCTTAGTCTTATCCAAGGATAAAGGTCAACAATTCGCAAGCCATCACACATAAACTATAAATCCGAAATCTAAACATATAGTACTTATGTATTTTACTACTTATGCGGGATGTTACACTCTCCCCACCAAAAAGGAATTTTGTCCGCAAAATAACTTACTTAAGAGCTAAACAGTTCTGGGTAACGTTTCCGAATGTCGTCCTCGCGCTCCCAAGTGGCTTCAGCTTCCGATCTGTTGTTCCACAATACTTTCACCAACGGAATCTCTTTAGAACGGAGTCGCTTGACGGATCTTTCAAGAATTTGGAATGGTTGCACTTGATACGTCAGATTTTCCTTTAGTTCTACTTCTTCCGGCTGTAATACGTGAGATGGATCAGAGAGATACCTCCGTAGCTGTGACACATGAAATACATTGTGAATTCCTGACAGATTGGGTGGTAAAGCCAACCGGTATGCAGACTCTCCAATCCGGTCCATAATCAGATACGGTCCTAAGTACCGTGGACTTAACTTCTTAACTCCCATTCTCCTTCTGAGTCCCGATGTAGGAGTGATTCTCAAGAACACATGATCTCCGACTTCGAAAGATAGAGGCTTATGACGCTTGTCGTAATAACTCTTCTGTCTGGCCTGAGCCCTCTGCATATTCTCCCGAATCTTCTTTACCTGTTCGGATGTCTCTTGAATTAGATCAGGTCCTAACATACTTCGCTCACCTACTTCATTCCAACATAAAGGGGATCTGCATTTTCTCCCATACAACGCTTCATACGGTGCCATCTGAATACTGGAATGGTAACTATTGTTGTAAGCGAATTCAATCAAAGAAAGATAGTTATCCCAGCTGCCTCCTAACTCCAAAACACATGCTCGCAACATGTCCTCTAAGGCTTGAATGGTGCGTTCTGTTTGACCATCGATCTGCGGATGATAAGCAGTACTCAACCTCAATTGGGTCCCTAATGCTCTTTGAAAGGATTCCCAAAACTCAGATGTAAACTTGGGATCACGATCACTGACAATACTCGTAGGAACTCCATGCAGCTTCACAATCTCCTGCAGATAAATTCTAGCAAGCCTCTCTGTATCATACGTGGTTCTAACACGCAAGAAATGAGCTGACTTCGTTAAACGATCAACAATCACCCAGATAGAATCATACCCTTCTCGCGTCCGAGGAAGTCCAACTACAAAATCCATTGCAATACTGTCCCACTTCCATTCGGGAATCTCCAAAGGTTGAAGGAGTCCCGACGGTTTCTGATGTTCGTACTTCACCTTCTGACAAGTTAAGCACCGAGATACATACTCAGCAATATCACGCTTCATACCCGGCCACCAAAACGAGGTCTTCAAATCATGGTACATCTTCGTGGATCCAGGATGAACTGCATACTTACCCTTGTGAGCCTCCTGTAAAACTTCTTGTTTCAACACTTCATTCGGCACAACCAGCCGTCCTTGAAATCTCCAAACATCATTCTCATCCTTTACAACATCTTGGTTACCAACCAAATCACGGACTAACTCTTCATCTTTCTGAGCCTCCTTAATTCTACTGATCAATTCATTCTCCACTTTTATATTTCCCAATCTTATGCTATTCCCTCTCTCGTCTACCGATAAGTTCAAGTCTCGAAATGCCTCAAACAACTTCAATTCTTCCATCATCAGGGTTGCAGTGTGCAGTGTCTTCCTACTCAGGGCGTCAGCTACCGCGTTTGCCTTTCCTGGGTGGTATTTAAGTTCAAAATCGTAGTCCTTCAGAAATTCCATCCACCGACGTTGCCGCATATTCAGCTCCTTCTGATCGAACAAGTACTTCAAACTCTTATGATCGCTGAACACGTCAAACTGCGAACCATACAAGTGGTGCCTCCAGATTTTAAGTGCGAACACTATAGCTGCCAACTCCAAATCGTGCGTAGGATAATTTTCTTCGTGAGGCTTAAGTTGTCGAGATGCGTAAGCTACTGCCATACGGTCCTGCATCAACACGCATCCAAGTCCTTTCAGCGACGCGTCGCAGTATACTTCGAACTTTCGGGTGGGATCCGGAATCGTGAGTACGGGAGCACTCGTCAATCTGCTCTTTAGTTCCAAGAAACATTCTTCACAGACTTCAGTCCACTCAAAAGGCTTATCCTTCCGAGTGAGACGAGTAAGGGGTTGCACTATCTGAGAGAAATTCTGGATAAACCTTCGATAATATCCAGCTAGACCTAAGAAACTTCTTACTTCGGTGACAGACTTGGGTCGTTCCAAATTCATGACGGCTTCAACTTTGCTGGGGTCCACCGCGATACCTTCTGATGAAATGACATGGCCCAGAAACTGGACCTCTTTAAGCCAAAACTCGCACTTCGACCATTTCGCGTACAACTGCTTCTCCTTCAAGATTTGCAAGACAATCCTCAGATGTTCCGCGTGCAGCTCTTCATTAGCTGAGTAAATCAGGATATCGTCGATAAACACAATAATGAACTGATCCAGAAATGGGCGGAAGATGCGGTTCATGTAGTCCATGAATACCGCTGGAGCATTCGTAAGTCCGAATGGAATCACCTGATATTCGTAGTGCCCATAACGAGTCCTAAAAGCGGTTTTCGGAATATCCTCCGGTTTGACCCGGATCTGATGGTATCCCGATCGTAAATCTATCTTGGAAAAGACTCTGGCTCCTCTCAGCTGGTCCATCAAATCGTCGATCCTCGGTAGCGGATACTTATTCTTCACCGTTACTTTGTTCAACTGACGGTAATCTACACACAGACGTAAACTTCCATCCTTCTTCTTAATCAAGATGGCTGGAGCACCCCATGGGGAGGTACTCGGTCTGATGAATTCCTTGGCCAAAAGCTCTTCTATCTGCTTCTTCAACTCTCGCAGTTCCAGCGGCGCCATACGATACGGGGCAATGGAGATTGGTCCAACTCCAGGAACAAGTTCGATAGAAAATTCTATTTCCCTATGAGGAGGCAATCGAGGTATTTCATCCGGGAATACCTCCTCGAATTCTCTAACTACAGGTACATTCTGAATTTGATTATCAACCGAGGTCTCAGCCTCGATCGACAAAAGATACCCTGCTGCTCCCTTGCGGAGCTCTTTTCTAACTTGCAATAAGGAAATGAAGGAGAAAGATTGAAAATTACCATCTTTCGCAGGAACAACGACTTTCCCCGCTCGACAGTCCAACGTTATCCCGTTTTCCGTCAACCAGTCCATACCGATAATCACATCGAAGTTGAATACCGGCAGGACCACCAAGTTAACTGTATACGTGTTCCCTTCATACTGCAAGGTAACACCTCTGCAGATCTCTGAGGCTGTGCACGATCCTCCAGTAGGTGTGCTGATGTGTAACTCATGAGGTAACGGGGTTGGGGTGATGCCTATTCTCAAGGCAGTATGCTTTGCCATAAAAGAGCCAGACGCTCCAGAATCAAAGATAACAGAAATTGGGTGACCATTCAAAGTGACATTACCTTTGATCAGGTTGGGAAACTTCTGCGCTTCATTTGCATCCAATGTGAACACCCGTGCTTGCGGAGGCTGTTGATCAGCGTTCTGGGGGCATTTGTAAGCAAAATGACCTTGCTGGCCGCATCTGAAGCATGCATTGTTGTTCTTGCGACAGACTCCAAAGTGATTCTTTCCACATGTGGCACAAACAGTCGCGCCCTGACGTCCAGTCGACGATTGACCCACCGTAAAGTTTCTCTTAAAGTTTCCAGGTCGTGCCTGCAACTGCGTACCTCTGCCTCGACCCCTACCAGGTGCCGTCCTGAAGAATCTGCCTGCTCGGTTTCCTCCGTGGAATTGTGGTGGTGGCTTGTTCAAGTTCTTGGCCTCCAGAATGATTCCTTCTGCCTGACGACTCTGGTTGATGAGTTCTGGAAGTGTACGATTAGCCGTCGTCAAGATGAGCTTGCGGATCTCCGGGTGTAATCCGCTTTCGAACTTCTCCACCTGCCATTCTTCATCATAAATGTTCCGATCAAAGTTGGCGTACTCGATCAGCTGCCCAAATTTAGCAATATACTCATTGATCGTCATGTTATCCTGCCTGAGTGACAGCAGTTCAGTGTGCTTCATCCTTCTCATTGCCTTAGGAAAATACTTATCCAAAAACACTTGTCTGAATACGGCCCACGTCAGTTCAACGTCCTGAGCTCTCAGCAGAGCCCTCGCACCAGTCCACCATGTTAAAGCTTCTCCCATCAGTTGGTACGACGCGTAATCATTCTTCTGCGCTTCCGGGCATGCCATGCGTTCGAAAATATGCTCAATCATCTGCAGCCACTTTGCTGCAGCCTCAGGGTTGTCCTCACCCTCAAAGGTAGGTGGTTGGAAGTTGCGGAAGTCTTTCAACCTCCGACGGGCAATTTCTTCTGCATTTTCATGCAGTGGGGGTTGGTTCTGATTCTGTTGCCTATGATTGCGCCATTCTTGGCTCATATTCTGGATAAACGTTGCCAGTCCCCCAATGGTAGTGATAAGATCCTCTTCCGCATCGCCAGACCTTCCCCGAGTTGAACCGCGACCACCTGCCATGATTCTGCACTCACAATATCAGGAAATGAGTTGATCAGGCTCACCGCAAGTTATTCATGGCAGCAGTCCCAAGTAGGTACTCGGGTTCAATTCGGACAAGTTAACTATGCATCCGTGTCTTATCACAGAAGGTCCTAACAATCTAACTATCCTAGCTAATACATACTTAAACTATAGCACATTTAGACAGTCAATCAACAGATAAACACAAACAGCAACCAATTCAATCAAACACAAGCAATTCCATGGACCAAACTGCTCTGATACCAATTAGTGTAACGCCCTCCCTTGTATGCATCCAAGAGAGTCGTTCGCTAGCGGAATTAGAGTCGTTAACGTCACATGAGCTAACAAAGGATCTCATAGCAGTATACAATTCCGTATAAAAATTTCAGCACTTAAATTCTTTTCACAAAGGTTTTCCAAAATAGCCGTTGTTCATAAAAGTTCAAGCTAACATAAAGATGATAAAGACTACAGTCATCCAAGAGTACCAAAACATTAATCATTACAGTCATCCAATTACACAAACAGCAACAGAGAAAGTCCACGCATCAGCAAGCAACAGCCAAAACATCACTCCTTCAAATGCTTTTACGTCCTCCTGCCATTTTGGAAAAATAGCAGCCCCGAAGGGGTGAGAATAATCCCAGTAGTGTGGCAACAAAACCAGTAATATAACAGTATTAACTAGGCACAAAATCATAAACAGTCACTTCAACATATCCTTGTTCCTTTTCCTTTTTATCATATTCATATATTGCGTATATAACGCCTTTCCTTTGCGCTTTTAGCACCGTCGTGCGCGCACTTCACAGTGGAATCAATTATACCCTTGGCACCTGAGCTCCATGTGGATTCCAACTGTGGGCCTATGCGGACTGATGCCAAGTGTCCCATACCCCGGTACCTTGGGGATGCCTATATGATGCTTGCTCAAACACATGGTCCTGTACATAACTATTCTACACAAGGCCTATATGATCTTGATACATGTATGTCATGCTATGCTTTCACACACAAGGCGTAAAAATGCGGTATGATGTAAGATGCATGCTTATATACCTTTCATATGCGTTATGCTGCCACATAACGTCTTTACCTCATAATCATATAGCCATCACGGCACATTTTTGGCAGTTTCCTTTCATCATAATGGAACATAATATTTTTACGGCATATGGAGCATCATGTCATAATTTTATACCAGTAGTCAATAGTCACATTAGGTAATATCGCCTGACACTTACCTTTGCTTTCCTTAAATAATACCAAACAGCAGCGAAGTATCTCACTTCTTAAGCGCACCTAAATCAATTACAACTAATCATTTACAGTGGCTATTTACAGCAGAAACAGAGAGCATACAGCAGTGTCTTACAGTGGAAAACAGTGAGCATACAGCAGTGTTTATAGCAGCAAAACAGTGAGCATACAGCAGTGTTTACAGCAGCAAAACAGTGAGCATACAGCAGTGTTTACAGCAGCAAAACAGTGAGCATACAGCAGTGTTTACAGCAGCAAAACAGTGAGCATACAGCAGTGTTTACAGCAGCAAAACAGTGAGCATACAGCAGTGTTTACAGCAGCAAAACAGTGGACATACAGCAGTGTTTACAGCAGCAAAACAGTGGACATACAGCAGTGTTTACAGCAGCAAAACAGTGAACGTTTTAAAACAGAACAGTGGCACTTTAGACTTCAAAACAGTGGCATAAGTCTTGGTTTTTTGGACATTGAAACAGTGGCATATTATGGCTAAAACAGTGGCATTTTATGCATAAAAACAGTGGCACTTTATGCATATAAACAGTGGCATATGATGACTAAAACAGTGGCATATTATGCATAAAACAGTGGCATATGATGACTAAAACAGTGGCCTTTTATGCATAAAAACAGTGGCATTTTATGCATAGAAACAGTGGCATTTGATGACTAAAACAGTGGCCTTTCATGCATAAAAACAGTGGCATTTTAAGCATAGAAACAGTGACATTTGATGACTAAAACAGTGGCATATTATGCATAAAAACAGTGGCATATGATGACTAAAACAGTGGCCTTTTATGCATAAAAACAGTGGCATTTTATGCATAGAAACAGTGGCATTTGATGACTAAAACAGTGGCCTTTTATGCATAAAAACAGTGGCATATATTGGGCTAAAACAGTGGCATATATGTGCAGAAACAGTGGCATATAATGTGCAGAAACAGTGGCATGTAATGTGCAGAAACAGTGGCATATAATGTGCAGAAACAGTGGCATATAATGTGCAGATGCAGTGGCATATAATGGTGATTTTGATGAACCGAAACAGTGGGCATACATCTTCAAAACAGTGGCACATTCAAAGGGAAACAGTGGCACATTTCTCTTCAAACAGTAACATAATCATACGAAACAGTGGCATATAACCATGAGACTTTCACTCTACAACTCATGCATACAAGTCATCATAAAATAGCTCCACCATTCTACTTTTATCATGCTTATACTTGAATCCAAAACCACACATAATCAAAGAGACATTTAAGCACACATACATGGTTACAATGAAAGTGTTCTAAGTTCAAGGCCTACCTCTTGTAGCACACACTTCACCACACCCTTCCTAGCTCTACTTCACAACAAGTCCTCACTTCTTATGATGATCTATGCGCAACAAGGTGAGGATGAACACACTAGGACAGCTTCAAGGTTGAGGAACAAGGCTTGCACTAGCTTGGTGTATGGTCACGGTTGAGGTGAGGGAAGGAGGGAGTTGGCTTGGCAAAGTCTTCTTGCTCCAAGGAAGCTTGTTGGTGCGGCTAGAGAGAGTGAGGAGGAGGAGGAGAGTTGGCTGCACTAGCACATGAAGCCAGCCCCTTCTTTATGCGCAAATTTAAAGGGAAGGAGAGGAGAAGTTGCTATGATTAACCATCATGAAAAATTCTGATTACTTGAGGGGATGGGGCTGCATACAAGGGCTGAATCAAGCAAAGGGTTTGCTTCTAATTTACTCTATTCACATGCAAGGAGTGAGGAGTGATATGTTCAGATTTGGAGGCTGTCCAAAGTCAGAAAATTTCTGCACAAACAGCCATGACTTGCGCATAGGGTGATGTGGAAGAGGTGCATCATGAGCACAAGTAAGAGCTTTGCTAAGTCAACAAGTAAAACAACTATGTGGCAGCCCAAAAATCTGCATTTAGGCAGCCTAGGTGCCCAAATGATGAGAGGGAAAGAGGTGCATCATGAGTGCAGATTTGTGGCAGTCTAAACACTCATTTTGGGGCTGTCTTGTGCGCATTTATGATGAAGATGCAGCCCCAAGATCCTACTTATGATGCATGTGGAAGCAAGGGCAGGTTTGACTCATGATGGGCTGCAAAAAGCTTGCAAAAATTTGCACAATGCAGTCTCATGATGGAAGGTGCAAGAGGGTTCTCCAAGTCAACAAGTTAGGAAGTTTTGTGTCATAGAAAAATCTGCTCCAAGACACCTCCAAGTGCGCCAAAGAGGAGAAGAATGCAGCCTAAAATCATGCTAAATGGTACATGTGTCTCCCATGCAATGAGATTGAAATCAAGTTATGCATAAACAAGGTGAGGTGGCGGTCAACAAGAGGGAAAAATTGGCAGATTTACAAGGTCCTAATTACTCTCTTATGCGCATGGAAAGAGGAGTGAAATGCATCTTGCCATGTGGTGTTCCTTGCTACACAAGACACCCTAGTTGGACAAGGCTTAGGGAAGATAAGGGTGGACACAACCTTGGGCTGAACTAGCTTGATCCAAGAGCCATCCTTGGGCCATTGGCCACACACACAAAGGATCCAAACACACAAGTCCAAAAGTACAAGTCCACACACACACTAGCCTACATCCAAACACTAATGCCTTCTAACACACACTCACATTACTCATAAGATTAAATTCACATGTCTACATATGAATCTTCCTATGATTTAATTTAATTAATTACCTTAGTCTTATCCAAGGATAAAGGTCAACAATTCGCAAGCCATCACACATAAACTATAAATCCGAAATCTAAACATATAGTACTTATGTATTTTACTACTTATGCGGGATGTTACAATGTCGTCATCTGCAGTATTGGAAGGCATAGATGGACCTGCTTGTGTACCAGGGGGAACTTGACCCATTAATCCAGCCGTGTCAATTCCCCTATCCAAGCATAGTCGCTCCAACATGCTCATCATATAGTTGTTCTGAACCAGTAACTGTTGGAGCAACTGAGAGTCAGTAGATGTGGATGGTGCGAGTACTGGGGCAGGTGGTGGAACAGCACCGCCAGATGCTTTCCAGATTGCTTGTCTTCGGGACTCCTTCTGCATGTCATTATACAGACGCTGTGTTAATTCTGCTTTGGTCTTGACATCCCTGGGCTCATCATCTGGTATATCTACTCCTGCTTTGATGCAAAGCTGCTCAATGAGGGAGCAGTGAGCCAGACTAAAGTCTAACCGGCCATGAGTAATCATGTGGGCTATCCTATCAGACAGAATAGCCCCAATATGGAGGTTGTAATCTCCCAGCAGAGTATACAGCAGTACTGCCCTTTCTACATTGACATCACTGAGATTTGTAGAAGCCATGATGGTGGAGTTGATGAATGAGTGCCAGAAGATTGCCTCTTCATTGAGATCTAGCCTATCCAATTTTTCTGGCACGGCTGGCTGGCCTTGTTTGGCCTTCCATGCAGATTTGGGTTGAGTGATTCCTTCCCGGATAGTGGTAGCCAAAGCTGGCATTTCTTCTCTATATAACCCGTCAACCGGCTGCATCCTGTTGAAGGTGTCAGTGAAAAAACAGGATTGGGTTGCTTCCCATGAGGTGTTCAGCAACCTCTCAATTTGGAAGGCGGTAAAAGAGACTTCCTTCCCCCTGACCCAGCTCTTTCTTGTCCTGTCTACTGTGTCCTTATCAGCATTGGCACAGAACTCGCGCAATATGGTGCTGCAGCTTGTCTGTGGAAGTTGTATCAATTTTTGCCATTTCCTTCTTTCAATTGTCAGGACTACTGGACAGTCATCCCCCAGGAAACTGCTGATTCTTCGTTCTGGTATAATCTTCTTTTTCAAAAACCAGTTGTGGTACCGGTCTTGGGCTGCTGGAGAAAGAAACCGGTGTTCATCAAAATCAATCAGAGCAGGGGCTCTTGGCCTTTTGGTGCCAGCTGCACCTGGGGTTTTTTTAGCGACCTTTTTTCCCTGCATTCAGAAAAGTTCCAGCACGGATAGCATACAAATATGGACACCATTAAAAATCCAGAATATTAGACATCCAATGACAATTCCCAGATTTATCTCATGCAGACCATAAGTCAACATTGTACGCAGCCCCATCATGCCATTATATTACATACCATTAATCATGCAAACCACTATGCCAGTAATTATAATCATGGTATGAATATGAAAAATGGGATTTCAACAGTGACATATGTACAATCATATTATGGAAAAAAAAATACGTAGCATGCATTTCTATTAAATTTA
>JAVKPL010003694.1:0-20216 GCA_032173675.1 Gastrolobium villosum
GGATCCTTCATGAATTTTGCATAACCCGGCATATTTTAGGGCTTCAGCAAAAGGAATATTGATATGTAGTTTCTGAAAATGTCCAGTCATCCTTTGGATTGTTGATTGTATTGCTTGGTATCTTCCAAAAAATCCTTCATGATTTTGGTAAAGGTACCTGGAATTCTTTCTGAAAACTGCTTGGCTAGCTGGCCTATCTGATTCTCCAGGTTTTTAATGGAAGCATTTGTGTTTTTATTGTTGGCTCTTGTTTCTTCCATGAAAGCATTGGTATGTTGAGCCATATCATTGGAAGCCTTAGCCATTTGAGCGAAAGCTTTTTCCCACTCGGCTGGCTCTTTTTGCTGAGTCTGTGAAGATTGAGTATAATTATTGTTAGTTTTAAAATCCATACCTGATCCTTGAGTCCTCCGTTGAAAGTTGTTGTTACCACCAGAGAAATTTTGATTTCGCTGGAAGTTTTGTTGTTGAGGACGCTGATCGTACCAGATCCCATTCACTTGTAATTGTTGAAGTGAATCTTCGGATGATGGATTCGGACACTCACTGGATTCATGACTTTCTTGGCATTGGTCACAAATCAGTGGAGTTGTTTGAACCTTTGACACTTGAAGCTTGTCAAATTTTTCACTAAAACTGTCAAACTTTTTAGATAATGATATTACATCACTATCTACTGGTTTTGTTACTGCTCTTTGTGTGGGAATAGGAACTAGCACACTTTCATTTTCATTTCTTGCAAGCTTTTTGATCAACTCAATAGCCTGCTCAGATGTGCTTTCCCGAATAGAACCTCCAGCGGCACTATTTATTATCATCCTTGTTTCAGGAGTGATTCCATTGAAAAATATCACCACTTTTCTGTCATCATCTCCTTCGTAATGTGCACATTTCCTGTTTAGTTCCTGGAATCTGTTCCATGTTGCACAGAGTGATTCTCCTTCCAACTGGCGAAAGTTTGTGATTTCATTCACCAGCTGATTATATTTTTCCATGGAGAAGAAATGATCAAAGAATTTGCTGGACAAATCTTCCCATGTAAGGATGCTGTTTGCTGGCTGTCGTTCGATCCACCTCAATGCTTTTCCCTTAACAGCGAAAGGGAACAATCGAAGCCTGATAGCATCTGTAGATACTCCATTGTGTTTGGTTGTATCACAGACCATCAGGAATCGGTCTATAAACTCATGAGGATCTTCATCATCAGCACCAGAAAATTGAACCCTTTCCACCAAAGAAATTAATGATGGCTTGAGTTCAAAATTGTTGGCCTCCACATTTGGCCTTACTATGCTTGAATTGGCCCTATTGAATACTGGAGTCAGAATTGTATTCAACAGTCTTAGAGGTTGATTGTTGGCATTTCCTCCTCGTCCATGACCAGTATTGTTGTTTTCTGCCTTCTCTTGAATTGGTTGTAAAGGTATATGCTTCAAATCTTCCCAAATGATCTGTCTAGCAGCCTTCCTTAGTTGCTTTTCTGTCTTTGTAATCTCAGAATCAATTACAAAATCCTTAGGCGGAAGTCTACCTCGCATAAAAATCAGAGAAAATTGTTAGTAGCACCTAAACAACACAAAACAAAAGAATAAAAATAGAAATCTAATCTCAAGAATCTACGGTTATTTGTAATAATGAAAACACAATCCTCGGCAACGGCGCCAAAAACTTGTTGCGTAATCGGCAAGTGCACCGATCGTTCCAAGTAATAAAATGATAAATAAGATCGTCTCCACAGGGATTGGAAAACAATTACTACTATAACCAGTCCTCTTAAGTTATATTAATTGATTTGTGTGTCCACACTATGGTAACTAATTAAAATGTAAAGACTTGTTTTTAGGTTTTCTTGAAAAAGACTTAAAATAAATGAAGAAATGTTTTTGTAGAAGAAGTGATGAAGAATACTGTAGCCAGGGTACATTCACCAATTGTTCCCAATTTTACTTGGATTGATTCACAATACTTATCGAAATTAACAACTCAGACAAATTATCATCTTTTTAGAAATAATTAGTTAGATCTCAATCCCTTGGTGATCTAACCCTTTACTTTAGTTGGAACCCTAATCCCTTAGTAATCCCGCCTGAAAATAAGCATTATGTAGATAAATCCCACGACTGCAATCCATACAAGTCTATCCCTAGAACATGCATGGAGAGTCATCTTTATCCCCTTTCAGGATCAGTATTCCAATATTCCTATTGCGAACCCTGATCCCCAGAATATCATTCCCTATTAGGTTAATCAGATCTAATAGAAATAATATCAATACGCGCAAGATAAAGATGAAATATATTAAAATCAATACATATAATGATTCAATCCTTGTAACAATTGTTCACAAAGGGATCATGCCCCTGACTACAGAAATAGATCTAGCCAATCAACATCATGATCGCTGATCTGATTTCAACATGAACTGAAAATAGAAGAAGAAGAATACAAGAATGGAACGACGAACGCGAAGAACGCCCTCCTCCTTCAGCCGGATCCGCTCTTTCTAGGTCTTGTGGTGTATTCTCCTGTTCTTTTTCTTCAAAGGTTGAGTCTCTTTTTATAAGAGACTTTGACCTAAATTGTGAAATTTGAATTCCCATCCTTTCGCGCCTCCCACGCTGACAGCGCCACTCCCGCGCTGTCAGCGTGTGAGTCTCTGTCATTTTCTGCTCACCCGCGCTGATGGCGCGGACCTTGCGCTCTCAGCGCGGGACCTTCTGCCAAATTTCCTCCTCCCACGCTCAGAGCGTCATTCCCGCGCTGTGAGCGTGGGAACCTAGGTCTCTTTTGCAATGTTTTTGCCTTCTTTTATGCATTTTCCTTGATATTCAGACTTTGGATGCTTTTAATCGTTTTGTCTGCCTTTCTTGCATTGATTGAGTCACTTTCTTCTTCTTTTCGTCTTGTAATCTCCTATATGCTGATCGCATATCAGTTATACTTCACAAAGAGGATATGCAAGGAGTAATGCTGGGACATGTAGATGGTTTGGTTATTGCTGGAACCCTAGTCAATTGCTGGGTTAAAAAAAATCTTCGTAGATGCAGGAAGTTGTGCGGACATTATATTATGGGACGCGTTCAAAAGGATGAATCTTGATGAAGAAGATCTCAGCCCTTGTAAAACAATGTTTATAGCATTTAACGGACAACACACAACTCCGAAAGGTTATATAGACCTGAGGTTGACACTAGGAACAAAACAAGCGTTCAAATCAGAACGGGTGAGGTTCATAGTAGCTGATTTTCCGTCAGAATACAACATAATCTTGGGAAGACCAACCATACATCAATGGGACATGATGGTTTCTACTAAACATCAGAAGATCAAGATGGTAAGCAGCAAGAATGACGTAATCACCATTTGTGGTGATCAGAAGGAATCTCGAGGATGTTATTTCGATATTATGAAAGAAAGCAAAGGCGGACCTTCAAACCTTCCTCGGATTCATCCTGGAGATAAACATGCAAAAAATATAGCTTCTCAACATCAAGGAAAGCCGGTTAACGTCATGGAACTCGACATGAGGGAGGAAACGATCCCACGACCAGAACCTGATGGAGAATTAGAAGATTTATTACTGGGGGATGAACCCGGCCAATACACCCGAATTGGCAAGTCCATCGACCCCCTTCTCAAAACCGAAATTGCTGAGTTTCTTAAAGGAAATAAGGATGTCTTTGCTTGGACTTCGTCAGAAAATCCGGGTATCGATCCAAATTTTTGTTGTCACAAGTTGGCGGTCTATCCGGGCTCAATTCCAATTTCACAAAAGAAGAGGAAATTGGGACCTGAACGCCAACAAGTCTTAGAAGAACACGTCAAAGAACTACTGGATGCCGGTTTCATCCGGGAAATTCAGTATACAACATGGCTGGCGAATGTTGTAATGGTGAAAAAACCCAATGGCAAATGGAGAGTTTGTACTGACTATACGGAATTAAACAAGGTCTGTCCCAAAGATTCCTACACCATGCCCAACATAGACCAACTGGTGGATAACTCGGCAGGTTTCCAGCTTCTGTCCTTCATGGATGCTTATTCGGGTTATAACCAAATTCCAATGTATCCTGAAGACCAAGAAAAGATAGCTTTCATTGCCGAAAAAGCAAATTACTGTTACAACGTCATGCCATTTGGCTTAAAGAACTCAGGGGCAACATATCAAAGGATGATGAATAAAGTCTTTGAGTATCAGCTGGGTAAGAATGTCGAAGTATATATTGATGACATGATTGTAAAGTCATTCTGCGCTGCCACTCATATCCAGGATTTGGAATAGACCTTTCAAAAACTCAGGACGTACTGCATTCGCCTAAACCCGGCTAAATGCGCATTTGGAGTTCCTGCAGGAAAATTCCTGGGCTTAATGTTAACTCACCGTGGGACGAGGCCAACCCGGAAAAATGCAGGGCGGTTCTTGACATGAAGGAGCCACGAAACAAGAAGAAAATGCAGCAATTAACAGGAAGGATAACAGCATTAACACGATTTCTATCAAAGTTAGCTGAAAATGCCCTCCCATTTTCAAGTAATTGAAAAAGGAGGCAGCAGAAGGTTCGAATCCAGAATGCCAAATGGCGTTTGATAAATTGAAGCAATGTCTAACAACCCCACTAGTACTGTCAAAATCAGAATTGGGAGAAATCCTAATCCTATACTTGGCTGTGGGAGAAGAAGCAGTAAGCGCGGTCCTGATCAAGGAAACCACTGAAGGACAAAAGCCGATTTACTTTATCAGTAGGGCATTGCAAGGCGCTGAGCTCAGATATCAAAGGTTGGAAAAGGTAGCATATGCATTGCTAGTTACGGAAAGGAGATTACGGCCCTATTTCCAAGGACACCAGATCAAGGTTTGCACTAATCAACCAATTCGACAGGTGTTGCATAAACCAGACCTAGCTAGAAGAATGGTTAATTGGGCAATTGAACTTAGTGAGTATGATATAGTCTATGAAAGCCGAAAGGCTATCAAATCACAAGCCCTAGCCGACTTTGTGATGAAGATGACTCCAGTACACCAAGAACAAAACCAATTGACAAATGCCTGGAAAGTTTATGTTGATGGATCATCCAACAACAACGGAAGTGGAGCTGGGATCATACTTGAAAGTCCAGAAGGGGTTACCATAGATCACTCATTGAATCTGGGTTTCCCAACCTCAAACAACCAGGCAGAATACGAAGCACTAATAGCGGGTTTGGTTCAGGTTAAAGAACACGGAGCTAGAAATGTGGCGGTGTTCAGTGATTCGCAACTAGTCACATCACAGATAGAAGGAAAATATCAAGCCAAGGGTCCCCTAATGATGAAATCCTTGCACAAAGTTAAAGAATTGATGGCTGACTTTAACAAAGCATAGATCACTCATATACCTCGGGGAGAAAACTGTCGGACAGATATCCTATCAAAGTTGGCCAACACAAAAAATCCAGGGAACCATAGGACGGTGATACAACAAAGCCTAGCCACGCCGAGTTGCGTGATGATCATTACTAAGACAACGGATTGGAGGCATCCCATAGTAGAGTATCTCGAAAAGGGAACGAAGCCGGATGACGCACAGGAATCCCACAAGTTAATCAGGGATGCGACACAGTATACGATGGTGAACAACCAATTGTTTAGAAAAGGGTTACACACCCCAATGTTGAAATGTCTGAATTCCAAGGACGTTGAATACGTCTTGTCAGAAATTCACGAAGGAATTAATGGCCATCATATGGGTGGCAAAGCTCTGGCAAGGAAAGCTCTCCGAGCTGGTTACTATTGGCCAACTATGGAAGCAGATTCTAAGGAACACGTGAAAAAATGCGACAGTTGCCAAAAACATGCTAAACACATTCTCTCACCGCCAGAAGAAATGAAATACATCTCGGCTCCATGGGCCTTCTTTAAATGGGGAATGGATCTACTGGGACCTTTCAAAGCGGCTGAAGGGCAATTAAAATGGCTAATTGTGGCGGTGGATTACTTCACAAAATGGATAGAAGCAGAGCCAGTTGCCACTATCACCTCAGCAAGGGTGCAACTTTTTTTTGAGAAGAACATCATTTCCAGATTTGGAATACCAGCCGAAGTGATTACAGACAATGGATCACAATTTGTCGACATAAGATTCCAACAGTTGATGAAAGACTTCCATATTACCCATCGTTTCGCTTCTGTGGAACACCCACAATCAAATGGGCAAGCTGAGGCAGCAAACAAAGTAATTGTGGATGGCCTCCGGAAACGAATGACAAACGCTAAAGGAAGTTGGGTTCAGCAGCAGCATTTTGTCCTTTAGGGGTATAGAACAAGTACTCAAACATCAACAGGGGAAACCCCTTTCCGACTAACATATGGCTGTGAGGCTATGATTCCAGTGGAAGTTGGAGAAACTTCTTGGAGATGAATGAACAACATGACACAAGGCGAACAGCAGAACAGTCAATTGCTTACTGCCGAGTTGGATCTCATAGAGGAAACTCGGGTACTGGCTCATTGCCGAGACATGATGGCCAAACAACAAATGGCGGCTAGGCACAACAAGAAGGTGCGACCAAGAAGTTTCGAGATCAATGACTTGGTCCTCAGAAGAGCAGATATTGGAAACCGGAATGCACGCGAAGGCAAATTGGCTGCAAATTGAGATGGGCCTTACCGGGTTCAGCACAAACTTGGAAAATGAGCTTATATCCTGGAAACAATAGAAGGCAAGCCAATTAAGAGAACATCGAACGCAGACAAGTTAAAGATGTATTACAGCTGAAAGACTTTTAGCTGTTTCTTAGATGAAGTTATCCTCTATTAGGGACTTTATTTAAAAGCCAAATATGCTGACAATATTCATGTAATACTCGAACTGATATGAATAAATGACGAATTATTTCTTATTAAAGATTTGTTCTTATTTATTATTAGTATCGTACACAAACCAAGGTATAAGATGCAATCGGCCATAATGACCCTGATCAGGTCAAAATGCCCATTATTTTTGGTTTCACAACCAAAAAGGAGGGGCAGGTACCGTGATTTCCTTTACCTTGGACAACTTTATAAACAGTTACGTCCGAAATGACGAGCGTTTTATATGCAGGCTTAAATAACTATGTCAAAAAAATATGCGTCATGAATAATGGCAAAATCAGAATCCGTCTAAATGCTCTGACCTTGGCCAGGATATATAAACCAGACTCATATAACGTGAGGGTTTTCGAAATGCATCCGGCATCAAAACCTTGGTTAAAATAACATGTTATAACAAAATTAAAACCGGAAATAAAGCTGGTAATATTCATTACATGTCAAAAATGCTCTTAAAGCCCTAAACAAAATACTTAATTTTTTTTTCAAGAAGCAGAAGGTGGACGAGTGCTAGCTTCCTCGCCTTTCTCCACTACGACCTTATCTCCACCCTCTGTTCGTGTAGCTGAGTCGTACGGTGGGGATTCTGGAGGACAACCAATGATAGCACCTTTACTCACATAAGCCTAAGGGTTTATCCCACGGGTATTAAGTTGAAGATCCGGATTCACAATTTGGAGGTGGCTAAGAGCGTTGTTAAAAGAACCAGTTATTGCCTTTTCCAGCTCACTTCGGTAGGCTTGCGCAGTGGCTTCAGTCTCCTCCAGTTTTGCTTCAATCCCTTCAAACTTCAGCTTAAACTCTGTGAAGGATTTATGATTAAAATCATGCACAGATTTGAGATCTTTATATTCCTTTTGAAGCTTAGCAAGGGCCTCCCTAGTCGTTGAAAGATCTTCCACCACCTTCTCCTTCTCCTCCTTCACCAAATTCAATTCGGCTGCAACCTTGGCTTTCTCTCCCTGACAAGCCGTCAAATCGTTGAAAGAAAGGAGGTAGTCATTTTTCAAAGACAACAGAGGTCTCACCATAGCCGACATTTTCATACAACCTATCTCCATTTCCTCCAATTCCTTGATCTGCGTTGCAGTAAAAGGAGACGAATTAAAAAAGATTTCAGGGGGACAGACAGCATCCCGAAGAGGGTTAATTATCCCTGACTTCCAAAGAACATGCTTGGAAATCCCAGAAGATGGTGGAGGCATAATAGCGGTTGGAATTGTTGGAGGAACAATCGGGTTCCCCTTATCCGGCTTCCCCTTCGTCTTGTCACCAACTGCTTTTGTTTTTTCAACATAAGGTTTTTTGGGTTGCTCGTCTGAAGCCTTCCGCTTTTTACTAGGGGGATCCACTGATTTCCCGGCGGCACCCCGACTCAAAACTGATAACCAGCTGGGTTGATCATCCTTTTTACCTTGCTGATCATCTTGAGCTTGACCTACCATATTGGGAACTGCAAAGCAAACGTTAATCACGACCACAAAATATCATAAAACAATTAATGATGCAAGGATAAACATACTCAATTCCACGTCAAGCTCTTCTTGTGATTTATAAATCAATGAGGCAACACTAGCCGGTTTACGAGATTGCAGGTAACTTCCTATGGCAATTTCCGTGTTGATATCAGAAGGACTCAACTCGGACTCGCTAAAGCGATAACTTGCGGGCGAAATTGGAAATGATCAGACGATCAGCATAGAGGAAATTTTCCTTCTACATCCTCAGTACCACAATTACTAAGGAACCACACATCTTTACCAGGATGTGCAGAAACTTTAAAAAATTAGTCTTTGAAATTTTTGAAAGACTCAGTATTTACTCGAAACAACCTACGACCCGGAACACCACGAATAGTAACCCATCCCTTCCGTCCGGGTGGTTCACGGCCAGTCCGACATGAAACAACTTGGAAAAAATAAAAGAAGACACAGACAGAAGGTGGTAGCGTCAGATATGTACAAAAACGCTCAAATGCTTTCACGAAACCCTATCCATTGGGATGAAGTTGAGTGAGGGATATATGCAGGTGGTTAAGAATTTCTATTTGGAACTCGGTTAAAGGAAATCGAACACCTAATTGGGTTATCACGTCGCGGTAAAAGAAAAAGGAGCAAGAATCCCCTTCTGCTCCTCCGGAACAAACCGGTTCATCTCCTGCTGGGGGGCGAATGTCATAATCCTCTAATTGCCCAACGGGAAGGCTAGCCACGTCATCCGGACTCATCTAGGACGTTGTATTTAGCACTTCATATGTTACCCAAGGAAACCGAGACACTAGGGAAGTAGGGGGAGACTCAAAGCACGACTCGGTAAAATCCGACTCATCTACACCTTCTTCAGGGAAACATGCCATTAATACCTAGAAATGAAAAACAAGAAAAGGCGATCAGATGAGGATGAATATACCTGAATTAAAAGTGCTATCAGACGAATCACTAGAAGAAGACGATGACGACAAATCGAAAATCATAATTGGCTCATTGGCCAAATCAGATGGAGGGGCAGAATCCGGGATGCTCCCATGATGGCAACTAGCCAGTGCTGATTCGGCTAAAGAATCACATCCTTGTTGGATAAGCCGAGAGCTCAGATAAACGCAAGAATGACAAGGAACATCCTTGGAAGGAGGGAGAGAATGACGGGAACCTTGAAGGATGGAACCGGAATAATTTGGGCTCCCAGACGAAGAAGGAGGGAAAATGGTGGATGAAGTACGGGGGTTGGAGGCTACACGACCCCTTCGACCACTTTTCTGCGATCTTGAACCGCGATATCCGCGAAGCATGGCTTCCCGTTTTTCCTCTTCGGTCCTGGGAATTCCCCAAAGCCAAAAGCGGGCACCAGAAGGAATGTTTTTCAACAAATCAGAATCTATCTCATTCTTTTCTTTACAACATAAAACTGGAAAGGAAAGTCTTTTTCTTCCCATTTTACTTACGAGAGTTAAAGACACTTGAAGGAAAAATACCACGAGTGGTAAAATGTCAGCAATTCTCCAAAAACAGAAAATGACGGTGAAAGGAGAAGAACGAAACAAGAATGACGCAAAATCACATATAAATGCAACTAAGGGAGATAGAGCACAGCACAGAAACAAGAAACAGCAAAATACAAAGACAATAGAAATACCTGATGATGAAGGATTTGTGACTTGCAGCAAGATGAAGAACAGAAACCACAAAGTATGGTGTAGGGAAGTGAATGAAATGATAATCACAATGAAAGGAAATAGCAATGGACTGCAGAAAGACCAAAGAACAAGGCTATTGCGGTCATTTCACTCCCATTATATCCATCGTACGTAACAATCGCCACAATCGCGAGTGGAGACTGCAGCGGTTTGGAATAACAAAAGTTATAACCGCACTATCACCTCAAATGGTAATGATTCGACGCAGACACGCACCTGGTATTAATGTGTTTAGATGTAAGTTGTAGGTATCTGTGCGTGAAACGTGTATGTGTCATATTTGTAACTAAATGCGTAATCACCTGATATGTATCTTCCTGCGTTAATTCGGTTTCAATCAAAGAACAAAACTGGTGGAATATTTCGAAAAATGCATTTGTAAGGTAAGTGCCTACGAGTTAAGTTGCAAGCAAAAAAAAGAAAAAAAAATGAAGGTACACATAGTAAAGGGGTTGAAGGTGTAATTGTCAGTTAACATTGTGTATTCAGCATAGTCAAAATTCACCCCGGAACTATCTAAGAGGTGTAAAAAAAATCGTGCCCATACTCTTTCCTCTCTCAAAACTATCCAAGGGATAATACATTGAAGAATGTGTCGAAGGAGATCCACCTTGCCTCTCTTTCCTAATGCTCCAACAACGATCTTCTTGCAACACCAGCTTTCCCTTTTGCAACTTAATCTTTTACGAGTAGTAGAGTAGGCCATGTCCCTCATCATAGAATCTTCCTGCAATCCCATAGCAGCCTCTACTTTCTTGGGTTCTTTGGAGTAAGCTCAGCAAACTCTCCTGATCAAGAGGTCTGGTTCTGACTTTCAGAAATTGGGTCATGATGCTTTCGAATCTTGTACTGTTGTGCAATATTACCAAGGGAAAGGCTCAGCAAGTAGATATATGTAACTCCTCTTATTGTTGGCACAAGTAATGATCAATGCTAGAGAGTCTGCTCCGTCAAAAGCCAAAAAATAAGAGGGTAAAATGTGTGTCATTCTGAAGGATGTAAAGTTTTGTCATTTTAAGAGAGAGAAAGAGATAGATATAGGAGGAGAGAGAGAGAGTTGACAAGAAAAATAAAGGTGTGGGTCCCACTTCTTTGTGAGAGTGAAATGATAAGTTGTGTCATTTAAAATGATAAACACTTTTCCCAAAATAAAAATAAAAAAAGGAATCCCACTGTCCCCACATGCTCTTATCTTAATGCTGATAAAAAACAGGTTTCTTAACTCCAAAAAACAATTTCTCCATGCTTGAGCTTGCACGCCTGAACTAAGAGAATGCTATACTCACAAGACAAGATGATAAGACTAGCTATTTGTCTATAGTTTTTGGGAAGTATATCTATCATGTTATAGGAACTAACTTTTTTGTCAGGTTAAAAAAGGACAAGACTACTTTATTAAATAAAGTGCTCTCTTACTTTTTTTTAATATTATATACTTTGTCCTTTTTTTAATATGACAACAAGTTTTATATACTTTGTCCTTTTTTTAATATGACAACAAGTTTTGATTCCTACAACACCAGAGATATAATCCCCATAATTTAATTTATTTATCTATTATTTAAATTTGTCATTTGGGGAAGGGGTGCAAAGTCATAATGAATAAAATCATTTTTAGGACTTCTAAGCAATGTTATTAAATTTGGTTAGGTCATTGCTTGGCCGGGTATTAGACTAATGGGTCACTTATTTAATAGGTTAAATCGAGTTTATATAAAAATTTGTAATAAATATAATATGGGCAGGTTATATTTATCAAATTTTTTGTTTACAAATTACACTATATTCTCCCACGAGAATACAAATTTTTGCAAACTACACTATGTTCTCCCGGAGAAGATAGTGTAATTTGTAAAAAAAAATTCAAAAAATTTGTAAATGGATCCTGTCCCATATAATATAGTTGTTTTTTAACAGCAAAGTTCTTATAGGTGAATGGTAAATGGCAAATCCCAACATGTCATGGGTTCTATCTAATAGAGATTGCAAAATTTATCATCTGGCTTATATACCCTCTTCTAGAAGCACGTTAGATTTTGATTTTTCTCATTGGGGTTTGAAGAAGTATTATTTATGATTTTGGTTCAATTTCAACGCAAAACTAAACAAGATTAATCAAAGAAGCTCTCCTTACTCAGTATTCATAGCGAATGAAAAGGGGAGATTTTCAACTGTCTAAATCAATTCCCATTTTATTTTGTTGACGTTTCTTTGGTAGCAGTTGTTGTTCTTTAGTGATTAGCCATCTCGTACTTAATCTTGATTTGCCACCCATCATATTTATAAATATAACAGTCCAATACATTCTGATTATCCAAGGAGGAAAGAGAAGAAAAACATTTATAAAAAAAAGTTATATGATATTAATTATCCGTTTAATACAAAAAGCAAACGCTTCATTACAGTTAGTCAAACTTCAAAGGAGAAGCAGCAATAGAGTTAAACTTTGTGTGTTTTTAATATAGAAGCGACAATGAGCTCATATGTTCTCTGAGTTGGATGGCCAGCATCCCAGAAAACATGTGCTGAAGGATTTGGACAAGAGCCACTGCGCACGTTACATGACCTTCCCATTTCAAGTGTCCCAGTCCCACAACACCCTCTCTCAACGCTTATAAACCCTGAAATTATTACAAAGTACACAAATTAGCATAATTCACGATCATGAAAAATTTCAAGCACATTGACCGTCCTGCCACATTTTTTAATATAATATATCTAAATGTCATGTAGTCAAATTTTTGTTATTGTTGGGTTAAATGAATTGCGTGTCTAGCCACGGGGGACGTGACACGTGTCGAGTACGGTCAATGTCCCAAATTTCAATGCTAATTTGTACTAATATTTATTAAGCTTGTATTCAAAATAACCTGCTCCTGCTGGATTCCGTATGATATTAAGCAGAGGAGTGTAGACATCAACGAACTCAAGTTCATAATTGGAATGACTGGTTCTAATTGAAGACATGGCTGATGCTAATTTTGCATTGTATGTCTGTGCTCGTTGATTCACATTTTCTACACAAAGCCTTAATGGTCCACCTAATGAGTTTCTAGCTCCAGGCAAGCATCCCAATGGCAATGTACTTAGAACCCACACGCGTCGTGCTCCAAGTTTATATAGTTCCTTCACATTAATATTTTGTACCAAAAAAAATATAAAAATAAATAAGATTTATTATATGTTTACGGTACTTTAAACTAAAAAAATGAAATGGTGAAAAGTTAATGGTTTTCATTTTCTCCTTTAACATAACACAACAAACTTTCTCATAACATTTCGTGGGCCCACACATTTTAAAACAAAAAAAATGAAAAAAATATGGCACGCAAGTGTGTGTGTGTGTTCAATTACCATGCAAAAAAATATACATAAAACCCAAAGTTTTAATTCAATTGCAAGTCACGAACCTTGACAAAATTTGAATGCCACGTAACTACAAGATCAGCATATGCAGGGAATAACATCGATCTCCTTGCCGTGGAAGAATAAGTAATGGCAATGTCATTGTTGCCCGCTGAAATCAGATACAAGCCGTTGGATATGATGGAAGATGCATTTTGATCTCCAACAACTGCTCTCAACTTTTTTATGTAATCTTGGAACGATTGTAGTTGGGCGGACATTGATACAACCGCCTTATAAACATAACATAAAAAAATGACAGAGTGGCGTTCATTAAAATATATAAATATAAAAGGTATGAGTCCCACTTTTTGTGAGTGTGAAATGATATAAATTACGTCATTAAAAACATTTTATCCAATATATAAAAAAACCCAAATATAAATAGGGGAATCTTTTAAATGTTTTTTTTTGGGAGGAGATTTTTTTTTTAAAAAAAAAAAAAATTATATTTTAACAAATAATTTCGAACAACTCCAAAAAGATGTTATTTTAGATGTAGTATACTTTGGAAAGTTTATTTTCCTTTTATATCATGTATTTTACCAAAAGATTTTAGAGGAAAAATTAACTACTATATTACCTGTATGCTAGAAGTTACTTTATCATTCCCTGAGCCACCTGAAGCAAAGCCTACCCCAGTTGGAAGGTCTCGACTCTGTAAGTTGGGGTCCAGATAAGCTGGCAACGTTTCTTTGATTCCCAGAGCCGCCGCTAAATATAACATATTCATATACAAAAATTACTATATTTGAAAATAGCTTTGATTTGAGATAAATTTTAACTTTGAGCTTCGATTTGAGATAAATTTTAAATATGAGCGTGCAAAATGGATGAGGCAGCGCCTACTAGTGCAGATGAAAATGCCTTGATTATGAAAAAAGAAACCAAAATGCATTGCATGGATGAGGGAAATGAATATATATATATATTCTGATCTAACGACTCTTATATGGAGGTGTCAAATCACTGACACTGTGTCAAATGATACTACCTATCTATATCTATATATATTGTATATTGGTGGTTATAGTTACCTATCAAATCTGAGGGAACTTTTCCATCACTCCATCTTCCTGTAGCTCTTCCTCCAATGAAATCTCTTCCATATGGAGGAAAATTGCACTTAGTGAATGATGCAAGGTTGTTGTTATTTCCTGTATCAAGGATTGAGTCTCCAAATGCAAACAATGCCGGAATTGATCCATTAACAGCTGTGGGAGCTATGATGGCAGAGGAAACCATAACAATTGTCACTAGTCTCACCCAAAAGTTGTCCATTTTTCCTTCCTTATTGATTTTGTAGCAAGGTAGTGATAGTATTTATAGATACTAATTTGATTATCCGAGATAAATATTAGTGCATAGTCTATTCTGGAATGTGTGATCCGTTTTTCTTTCCTTTTAATTTGCTAGCAACGCTTGTTTTAGAAACTGCTTAATAGGAATCTGACTTAAATTTGTTTGGCTTATAACAGACTTTATTATGTAACACCAATTCTGCTAAAAACATGTGATGTTGGAATATACTTAAGTTTGTTTAACTTATGACAGCCTTTATTATGTAACTTCAGTTCTACTAAAAACATTTGAAGTTGGAATATATACAACTTTTCATACTTTATTAGAATTTTATTTATACGTTTTCTTTATTTCATGCAATTATTATTTTTTTTATGAATATTTCATGCAATTAATTTATAATTTGCTTGTTTGACGATATATGTAAAAACAAATATTAGGATAATTAACACTACACTTTTATATAAATATTAATAATATTTTATTTTATTTTATTTTATTTTGACTAAAAGCTCTTTATTTTAAGGAGATTGTTACTCATTGTACCTTCGGGTAGAGATTAATAATATTCACATTTTGTTTTGAAACAAAAACTTTCTTTCTTCTTTTATAGTTTAATGAAGACTAAATTATATGTTGTTACCCAAAAAAAAAAAAATTATATGTTTTACTTGACTTATTTTTTAAAACTCAAAGGTTTGGCCTAGCCTGCTATTAGTCCTATCAAATCTACTATAATTTTAATTGTAATAAATCAAACATAAATTATTTAGTGAATTAGAACACAAAAATAAATAAAAAAATATCAATTAATATTTTCAAAACAGTTCTCTATTACAAGTTAAGGAAAGTTAAATCTATATTTAAGTATTCGACATAAATATTATATACCTTATTAAAAAAAATTATATAATACTAAAAGTTCTACTTTTTGTCTTACTTCACATTAATTTTAAAGTATATACATAATTTCACTCTTATTCACAAAAATTATGGATATGCAATGATGTCTTTATGCTATAGACGAGGGACTCAATGTGCATACTTCACTAACACCCGCTCTAGCTAGAGGGGATGTTTTCTTGACAAATTTTCCATACAAATTACAAACACATTTAACAACGTTTTTCTTCATGGACGGGTTTGAGTTGGATTCACTGTTGGGCTTCGAAAATAAGGATATGTATCAAAGTAATTGGGTGTGTACCAGAATAAATAAGGATATGTATCAGGGTAACCGGGTGTGTACCTAAGTAAATAATTTTCTACCCGGGTAACTAACGGTCGGTCAAACAAAAGTAGATTGATGTTATGTTTGTTGAGAAGGTTAAATTTTTGAAATAGTTTATAAAGAAGGGCAAGATGGTAAATTTTTATTAGTAAAAAGCTACAATGGTCAAAAAAGCCCTAAAAGTTCATTAAAAATCATCGGAAGGTCATGTGTCCTAGTTGTTAAGTATACTTTTTCAAATAGACATAATCATGTAAGAATAAAAGTCTTACACTTAATTTTAATTGTTGATTCAGTCTCACACATGCACGCATGCATACAGATGCGTATATAAGTTCAATTTACAATTGTGTAATAATAAAAAGTCTTCTACAATCAATCTTAGCATTGATTCACTTGCATATAACAAGTCATACACCTAATAAATTATAGTGTTATAATTACAAGTAGATTCAACCAATATTATTAAACTCGGCCCAATGATTGACTCGGCTAGGGTTAGTGAAATTGGTTCAATCAGTAAGTCATTGGTTAAACTGGTTCACTAGAACTAATATATGAAAATTTATATTTTATACACATAATTCCAAAAATATCAATACCTTAAAACAAATAATCTGCTAAAGGCATCTAACTAGATATTTCATTTCCTATACATGGAACTGTGGTATAATCAAAGCTTGCAAAGCACAAATGAGGGGCACATATTCAGTTTGTCACAGAACAAATATGTAAACCTTAGCACTCAATATGCGATGCCTCAACCATTCAACCTTAACATCAGCTCAATGACTTCTATATGTTGAGTGCTAGTGCCACCATCAGTTCCTCATCATCACCAATTACCATATTTTAAAAGCAAGCCCTCTCATTCACTTGCACTGGCACAACAGCTTCACTGGAACACTGCTTCCTAATAATTATTCAAATTACCATACAAGCATCTAGCCAAATGACAGAAAACAAAAGGGAAGAAAATAGATTTTTAAAATATATATAGGGGAGTATGTTGGTTGAGGATAACTTGTGCTTGAGAAAGAAACGGGATTACTCAAAAATCAAACAAAAAGACATTGCGAACTAAAAGAAGCCGAAATTTAAAATTTTGAGTCAAATGCCTAGACCTGTAACCAAAACCAAGCTTGAGCCGTTCTCATGGATAACAGATCAATCAGTGAAATGTGAGAAGACAAAAAATACAAAAAAACATGACCTTTTGTCAAAGAAACATAAAGTGACATGAACATGAAGCAAAGAGATTGGGTACCTCAATAAAAAACAACGATATCTTCTCAAATGCTTTACAAGCATGAGATCTGTTCATATATTTCACAATCACAATTATTACAACTTAAATACGCTCAATAAACAATCCTAGCAAGGTTACCTATATAATAAGAACAAAAAATATATTTCCAAAGTGCATTTATATATGCGTATATACATTTTTTTATATCCCATTATTTAATAAAATAAAAAGAAAAAACTGTTGACATGGTTCTCCATGGGTGTGCAGGAAAAACTGGTGACTCATAGTATAAGTGGGACTCATAAAATAGTGGAGAGAAAAAAAATTCAAAATGGGATAAATGACTAATCACTAGTAGGAGAAATTTTTTCTCCTTTCAAAAAAAAATGTTTTTTTTCTCTCTCTCTATATATATATATATATATATATATATATATATATTTATATTTATATTTATTGCTTTAATCAGAATTCCAGCAAGGCCTTTCGTGTGTGGCATTTCTAATTTAAATGGCATCTTGGACATTTATAAGACATTTCCTTAACAATCAAGCACAATATGAAATAAGAAAAGTAATGACATAGTAGAACAGACAATCGTTCATTAACTATGGTAGAGCTATTGGCAATAAGATTACCAAAAAAAGAGCTATTGGCAATATATTCATGGTCAAATTTTATATGATGAACTAATGGTTCACCTTTCAAGAAAATTAACATAAACTTATGATTACATAACCTTTGGTAACATTACCGAAGAATTACAGGATGTAAATGTACTGTTCTTGCGACTTCTCTAGCTCAGCATAGCATTACATTATATAATTTATAAATATTTGGATAACAGGTACAAAATTAAAGATAATGAAACAATAAAAATATTAAAATTATAAAGGGATTTGCATTTGCATTTAATATCAAAACGTTTCCTACGCACACTCGTGATATCTGGGAAGGATTGGTCGACGAAATATGAAACAAAGCTAAGGGCACACAAAACGAATCTCTATAACATTACACAATCACTTTTCCTACAACATATATAAATATAAATATACAACACCTCAACCAAATATATGCAATATGTATATATAAAGTAAAATAGGATAATAAGAGAGATAGAAATGACGATGATTTAAAGCCTTACCAGAAAATGCAAGGAAGATTAGGATGCGAAAAAGATGATGAGACCTTTGCATCCAATTTATGCCTAAAATTTCAAGTAAGAGTGTAAGAGTCAAGCTATCCACAATTTGAAAACCAAAAAACACAAAGACAAGTTTACGAACCTGATTTTCTTGAAGAAGCAAGTGGTGCGACCAGCGACAACACGCAGCAGGACCGGCATCTACATAAAGGGAGCGGCGCGGAGAGATGAGAGTGGGACGATAGAATCGAGGTTCTGCCTTATGTAAGTCGTAAAGACGCTATGGGTGATTTTTTTTTTCTTTTTTTTTGGACCGCCATTAAATGACCACGTTCCAAGATTTTTTTTTTTTTTACAAAAGATTTAAGTGGAGGGCACATGTATCAATAATCTTCTCAAACACGTATATATATATATATGCCCACCTTTATTGGTTTCAAGAATTTATTTATTATATATGACATTCAATGTGAATTGACAAGGTCACTGGGCAAGTAGTTCATACCAGGTATGATACAAGACCAATAGACATTGTGACCATTATATCGGTTTAACGGTTTCCAATTCAACCCAGTCGGTCCAAGCAGTGTTTTATCACATTGGATTCAACAATTGAGATATAACCTCCCGGTCCAGAATGATCCGCTTACAAACTTTTTTTATAAATTACATTAAGTCTGACCGATCATACACTCTTAATTAAAGTATGACCGGTCAGATATAGTGTAATTTGTAAGAGTTAACAAATTTTTTATAAATATAACATTTCTCGGGTCTTTTTGACTTCCATATAAGATTAAAAAGTCTTATTATCACTCTGAGTCATTGATTTTTGTCTATACAATGACTGTAAATTTTTTGGAATCAATAATTAATTAATAGACAATAAACTCCGATTTTTAGATGAATGAAAATAAATAGCGGAGATAGGAAGTAAAACCTCTTAAACTTACATACACTGACGTCAAAACATCTTTGCCCCCACACACATTAAAAATCCACTAAAAAAATATGAACCATATTTGTTGCTCACATTCAATTCAATTCAATTATTATTATTATTATTATTATTATTATTATTATTATTTTACTAAACTTGGGCTCATCAAAACCAAGAAATTAATTAAATAGGAGAACTGAACTAAAGCCGTAACCACTCCATCTGGCAACACCTATATAATAGGTATATCCATTTGAAGCGAGAACATGGATTAAATTTTAGGTATTATTATTGTATCAAACATTTAATATATCCCTCCAATAAAAATATTATATATCAGCTAATTTCTTTTGTTAAATCTTTCTATTTCATTTGATGTGTACTGCTATGATTAATGAAATTTATTAAATCTAAATATAATAATAGTACTAAAGATTTATTTGATATAATGATAGCTGAACTGCGGTTACTGGTTGGAGTTTAGCGGTGCATTTATGTATTTGAAAAAGCGGAGGAAAACAAAAGGTGAGTGTGTAAGGAAATTGGAAAGGACAAAGCCCCATAAGGAAATTTGAATAACAATATGCAAAAGAAAATATCTTATCTGGTTTAGGATGCTATTGCCTTATTTTTTTTATCAGAATATATATATATATATATATATATATATATATATATATATATATATAAAAGGCAGATGACATTTATAAACTTTTTTATTTATAAATTCTTACAAATTATACTACGTTCTCCACTTACACCGATGAGATGATGTTCTCCCAGCAGACATAGTATAATTCTTGTACGGATCTGTTTCTATGCATAAGTACCATAAAGTTATATTGTACGGATTACAAACACCAAAATCTAACCAAGAAAGAATACACACATAAACATAC